>MJUT01014179.1:40598-62618 GCA_002080005.1 Gigantidas platifrons | reverse complement strand
ATAAAGTCAGATATATTGGAATCAATGTCAGAAAGTTTCAATTATTCGGTAAGCAGAATCTTGCGATCCGGGGTCACGAGGAAAAGAACAGCAATTTGGTTGCCATCCTTCACATGAGGGTAAAAGACAACGCCATTTTGGCTGATCATCTAGCCTTTGCCGATCCACAGAAAAAGTACACGTCACCCGATATACAAAACGAAATTATCGGACTATGCGCTGATCAGATTATTTCCGCATTAGTCCAGGATTGCAATGATTCGAGGTATTTCGGTTTCATTTCTGACGAGGCGACGGATTGCTCAACCAAAGAACAAGCGTCTATCTGTGTTCGATTTTTCGACAAGATGACAAAGTCAGTTCGAGAGGAATTTCTTGGTTTCGCTGAAGCATCTCGTACAACCAGTGAGGTGTTAGCGGAATTATTCCTGGAGCAGCTCGAATTGAAAGGGGTGAATGTGGATCAGATGCGTGCGCAGGGCTACGACGGGGCAGCCAATATGTCTGGTGTCAATAAAGGCGTCCAATCGCGAATAAAAGAAAGAATACCAGGAGCCCAATACGTACATTGTAAAGCCCATAACTTAAATTTATCAATTGTACATGCCAGCGAAGAACCGTTGATCAGAAATCTCATGGACACTGTGCAGGCTATTGCTTTCGCATTTGATTACTCGGCGAAATGACTCCTCTCTTTTAAAGAAAACCTAGAACAAAATGTAGTAGTAAAAGAGGAAATGGAACGGCGTCAAAAAATAAAAACCCTTTGTGAAACTCGTTGGGCTAGTCGATCAGAATCGTTGTTTACATTTCTCACTGCATTTAAAGTTGTGGTTGATTCCCTAGAGAACTTAGAGCAACAGGGTGACTCAAAAGCTCGCAGTTATGCTTGCTCAATCAAGAAATTTGACTTTATCATCACTTTGGTAGCGGCGCAGTCTACTCTTCAACCTTTGGTACCCCTTTCAGAAATGCTTCAAAGCAAAACCGTCTCATAGAAGCTGTGTCTGAGAGTCGAGTTGTAATTGACCAATTGAACAGAAAACGGAATAGTCAAGAAGCATGGGACGAGCTATTTGAAAAAGCTGTGAAGGTAGCAGATACTGTGGAAGAGGTTCCTACAATGCCTAGAGGGGCTGGTAGACAGCTCCATCGAGTTAATGTGCCTGCCGAAACACCAAGTCAGTACTGGAAACGAGCAATGTTTTTACCGTTTCTTGATAACCTGATACAAGAGCTTACACGTAGATTGGTGTCAAACGAAGAGCGGTTTTCTTCCCAGTACCTGATTCCATCAAAGCTGAATAGTATAAACCAGCAAGTTATCGACACCTTATTCGAGACATACAGAAATGATCTTACTGTTAACGAAGTTGCACCATTTCACGAGGAAATTCAGCGATGGATTGTGAGGTGGGATATAGCAACGGATCCAAAGCCATCAACACTCGCGGAAACTCTGTCAGTGACCAACATTTGCCTGTTGATTCTTGTTACAATGCCGGTGACAACGGCAACAGCTGGGAGAAGTTTTAGCGTCATGAGAAGAGTGAAAACTTATGTCCGATCAACAATAATGCTCACAGAAAGACTTTCTAGTTTGTCTGTTCTTCATGCCTACAAACATTGGCAAATTGACATTGACAAAGTTATCGACACGTTTGCTGTTAAGAAGAAACGCCGTTTGGGGTTCCTTTTTTTCTGACCAGTCCCCTCAGTTATGACCCGAATCGACACTTCACAAGTTGAACAAATTGATTATTGTTTCAATACGTTGATGCTACCAGAAACATATATAGTACTGTCTTTGTTTTTAGTTCACCTCAACGAAGTTGGGGGGGGGGAGGACTATTGGAGTACACTCGGCGTCCACGTCCGCGTCCGCGTACACAGCCTGGTTAAAGTTTACGTCCGACCTTTTGTTTTCTCAGAAACTATTTGTCCTGGAGTCATGAAATCTTGCATACGATGCATCAAGGGTAGCTTACAACATCCAAGCAAAAATGTATTGTTGCAGATGCGATTTCACTGTTCACCGGCTTGGTTAGGGTGTAGGTCCTACCTTGGATAAAGTTTTTGTCTGATATTCCCATAGTGCTAGGGTCATTTACCCATGTATATATATACATCTTTGATGGTAACTCTGACCTATAATTCATTTTGTTATTTTCTCTGACAACTTGTCCCATATGTTAATGTTTGGAGAACGAGGTGAACTTTGTAATCAGAAGATTACCTATGTTTATTGTTTGTTTTTTGGCCTTGTCATCCCTACTTGCGGTAAACCTGAGTTACCTCCTATTCACATGAGTTGTCTATCATAACAGCAGGTATCTTACTCGGAACTCTCTAATTTATCTTTCTACTTAAGAGATAAATATAGAGAATCCCGTAAGGTGAAGGGAAACCCGCATTAAATACAAAGTGCTGTCAATTTTCTCTGATGAGGATGCGTATGTAAATTTTCTATGTTTGACCTGTGGTAAAATTGGAAAATCCCTAAGTTTTCTGTTCAGCAATTAATATTTTCTGCAGGGAAATACGATTTTAGTCGGAACTCATCTAAATTTTGAATTCAGAACGAACGATGAATTGGGATGTTCCGAGTAAGACACCTGCTGTTATGATCGACAACTCGTGTAGATGGGAGACAACTCATGTTAACCGAAAGTCGGGAATTGGTATACAAATCTCCATTATTATTAAACCGTAACAAATTCCATTGACATTGGAGGATGTCTTTGTGTTGTCTGGTCTTGATCTTATGATTGTCGTTTTACTGTTCACCGTTCTAATCATGTAGTAGTCCGAGATTCCTCTGCCGTTCGACGACTATTTACATCTTGCTGATGTCGTATGAACGTCAGAGCGCTTGCCATAAGCAAAACAGCGGATTTTCCTCCGCATCTCAACTGTAGCACATTTCCACGTTTTGTAGTTATCCGATTTTATTTTCTATCCAAAACCCTAATATATATCGCTTCACCAATCATTTTTCTATTCATTCATAACCATCTTACCCTCAGAGAGTGGTGTTACACTCGATTACAGCACGTTTTTTCCTTACACCCGATGATTTGGTCATTTCACTGCCATTTTTTTAACGTGATCTCGCGATACTAACTGAAAGATGACAGCAATGCATTGCATGATGGGAGATACTAAATGCAGTGCGCCAAATTAGCATATGTAAACAAACGTACAAGACGATATCAAGCGTATTCTGCAGGACAAACAGTTCCATCTACAGCTCAAATCAGAGCAGAAGGAAATAATACAAAATATGTTGGATAGAAAAGATTCATTTGGCAGTGTTATCCGCGGGCTTCGGAAAGAGCATGTCTTACGTTTCCCCCTATTTTGGACAAGGTCAGATCATATATGCAAATCATCTCCCATGATACATTGCGGTAATAGTAGTTCTCTCGAAGTCACGTGACAAATATTTCAAAATGTCAGTGTTCAAAATGACGAAATCATATGGTCTGGGGAAATTGTGCTGTAATGGAGTGTAACACAAATTTCTGAAGGTAAGATGGTTATGAATTAATAGAAAAATGATTGGTGAAGCGATTTATATAAGGGTTTTGGATAGAAAATAAAATCTGATAGTCACAAAACGTGTGGAACCCTCACACTGCAGAACATTGCAATAAGATTGAGATGGTCCAACGAAGGGCAGCTAGGTATGCCTGCAACCGATACCATAATACTAGCAGCGTCACAGATATGCTACAAACTCTCACCTGGCCTACATTACAACAACGTCGACTCAAAACAAAACTTATTATGTTTTACAAGATTGTTCACCATATCGTTGCAGTTCCTACAACAGTATTAATACCAACAGACCCAAGAATCAGACAATTTCATCCATTTACATACAGACATCTTCATGCATTCAAAGATCCGTACAAGTACTCATTCTTTCCGAACACAATCATTCACTGGAATTTACTACCTCAAGCTATAGTTCTATGCCCAACAGTCAACACGTTTAGAGAACAGCTAACACCAACTGTTCTCAGCCATCTACAATCACAAATTTAAATAAAAATGAAATTGTAAATAGTTTTAACCACAAAATTTATTTCTGTTTGGCACCACTTGTAAATATGTTATAAATTGACTGAATTTATTATTATTTCTTTATGTTGTTTATTCCCACGCATGCGCAACAGCTAGTGATCATCCAGTGGATGGATAGCTGTATACCGAAAGAAGAAGAAGAAGAAGAAATGTGCCTCTCTCGAGTGTGTGAGGAAAATCCGCTGTTTTGCTTATGACAAGCGCTCTGACGTTCATACGACAACAGCAAGATGTAAATAGTCGTCGAACGGCAGAGGAATCTCGGACTAATCATGTAGCTCCTCGATTTCATTTTATAAACACTCAAGAACACAATCGACATATGTTCAGTCTTCATCATAGGTCTCAAATTAAAACAAATAATTGACAAAATCGCAGCCTGAGACATTAATGCTTGTTTACCTACAATCCCTTATTCCACGTCAAAGCAGGCAAACATCCCCAAAACTTTTCAATACTTTTGTCTTTTGTCTACACATGCCATGATCGTTCACATAACATTTCTCAAAGTACCCAGTTTATGTCAAGTTGTACTTGAAGTAGTTTATAAAAATAAAGAAATAAAAGTACAAAATTTAATACGTTCTTGACTGTTTCAATGTGCTATATGTGCGGAGCTTTCGGGAGGTTTCGCCCCCCTGAGCCCCCCACCAGGGCTTTGCCCTGGACCCACTGGGGGCCTTCAGCGGCACCCAGACCCTTGGCCGTACTTTTCTGCTTCCATATCGTTCCTTAGCTAGCTACGCCCCTGTAAGATATATAAATAAAAATGCGTGCCATCATGACTGAAAAATGTAACTCTCTCTCATGTTGTAAATATTGTATAAAGTATATTTATGTTGAAGTGCCTATACCAGGAGAATAAGTGTTCATGTTTATTCGGGTTAGGGATATCGTTTCCTGACTCGATTTGCAGATTAGATTTTGGACCTGGTCTGACGGTGTACTATTTTATTTTATTTTTTATACTTTAAAACTACTCGCTTGACGTAAAACAATTATCGATTAATCCGTTGATCAAGTCATTCTTATCTATTTTAGATTTATACAAAATATAATTTTGAAGATAAGACTGAACGTAGAACGCCCATGTCAGAAGAAATTTCTATCTTATTTGACATTATTGAACTAAATAACACTTAAAGGAAAAAACGCGGGTAAATATCACGTTACTTTGTACATCAATTGTATAATGGCGAAACATAAAACTGTGTAAGAGTAATTCAATTTCAGGATATTCTCTAAAGACTTCGTGTAGAATAATATATCTGCAAGAACAAGAGATCAATTACAATGTAATAAAGGATTATAAAAAGGTGGTACCAAATGTTTAAGTTAATACAATTTACTCTCGAATAATCTCGAACAGTCGTTGTCACAAGGTCTTAAAAACATAAGAAGAAAAACAAATACGGAACTGAAAGGAAGTAATATTATTCTGTTACAAAATTGAGGTGTCTGTCTTAGCTGTGTCCAGTTTCGTGGATGGAATATTAATTAACTGATTAATTAATTCTTTTGAGAGGTAAGTAAATCATTCTGTAGATATTTGTCATCGTTCCCTCTAGTGAAAACAGTGTTGAATAGCAATATAGTGAACAATGGGTGGGATATGACAAAACTTGTATAAATAATACACAGTACTGTATAATTATTCAGTTGAAGAAGCGAGAGACATTTGTTTTCAATGCGCTTGGGGTCAATATTTATACTGTATTCCTCCCATTAATACGGCGTTTTAACCAAGCTGAACCAGTGGTGGAAAAATCCGTAATCCTCTAATCGTGCCTTTCCCCGCATTAATTTCAAATTTTGAAATAAAGTTCGTGTTAAATAATGGGAGAAACAAATTCTCCTTCAGTTGCCCATGTGGCTTACGATATTTCTCCACTCTCGAGAGTTAAATTAAAAATGTTAACCACTCGCCTGACGGCTTGTGGTTAAAATTATAATTTTAAAAAGATCTCTTTGAGTGCAGAAATATCGTAACCCACGGGCAACTGAAGGGGAATCTATATTTACTTCTATTCAAATATTGTTTAGAAAAGTAGCACTTATGGAAAAGAATAATCACCTGTGCAATCAGTACATATCACTTCTAACATCATATGAAAGAGGGGTCGCCGTGACCGTACGGTAGTTGGATTTAAAACTACCTTTGTAATCAATGCATATCACCACTCACGTTGCGAGTTCGACTCCCGCTCAAGCGAGGTGTACTCGATACAACGTTATGCGATCAAGTTTGTCAGTGCCTTTCGGCAGATCGGTGGTTTTCTCCGGGTACTCCGGTTTCCTCCACCAATAAAACTGACCGCCACGATATAACTGTAATTTTGTTGAAAGTGGCGTTAAATACCAAAAACCCTAACCTTTAGGAAAAAGCTGAACGTATTCAATGTTTTTAATATACAAAATAGTATTAATTGCACAACTAATAATGGCATTGTAGACCTGCCTGATTCTAGACTTTCATACATGGTTAGTATCTTCTTATTAATAGTACATGTAGCGTTTTATGACCGAAACCTTAGTTTTATGTAGCACGTGTACTTTTGATATGTAATATGTGTTCCACATTTGTAATACATTCTTGCATTTGCGGTTCCACATTTGTAATAGATTCTTGCATTTGCGATTAATTTCATTTGTTTGTTTATGTTTAACAACATTTTAGTGAGATTCATGTTGTGCAATCTTTAATGTTCTGCTGTGTGTTTTGTCAACCTTTGGTTGTCCTTTTCTTTTGGCAATTGTATTGTTTCTCCATATTCACATTACGGCTTCTTATAACCCCTTTAGTATTTTCAAATTTGTCTTAAATGTTTTAGTGAGATATTGAGATAGCTAATAATATTTTCTTGTCATATTTTCCTGGAATGAAGGTTATCAGGGGCGGATCCAGGGAGGGGGGCGCACCCGGCGCCCCCCCCCCCCTCCCTAATTGGAAAATATGATTTTTTTTGCTTAAAATCGTGATTTTTCACACGAAATACCCCAAAAATTTTCGCGCCTCCCTCCTCTCGGCGCGATTGTTTTAAGTGCGCCTCCCCTAACTTGAAATCCTGGATCCGCCCCTGGTTATATTCTCTAATTGTTTAAGCTTACTATTCCGGAGCCTCTATTACTCCTTTGTTTCGTGTTGTTTGGGCTACTGTATCCTGCAAATGGAACGGTTTTTTTAAATGCCTTAAACCGATATCGCTGACCAAAGTTAAATTTCAAAGAGTGTAAACATATTGTCAAACCTTGTCAACATACCTAATATCGGTCATTATGTCATGGAAGCTTATAGTGTATGATACATTGTTTATTTCCTCAAGAATACATTATAAAGAACTAAATTTGAAATTGTATTCCCTTTGAAAATAAACGTTAGAGAATACCGAAGAGGCAATCACAAATGGATAATACAGTGAAACTGGCAACATATGATACACAAGACAAATAGAAACAAAACAAAAACAATCCAGAGAAACTGGCAACATATGATACACAAGACAAATAGAAACAAACAAAAACAATCCAGAGAAACTGGCAACATATGATACACAAGACAAATAGAAACAAAACAAAAACAATCCAGAGAAACTGGCAACATGTGATACACAAGACAAATAGAAACAAAACAAAAACAATCCAGAGAAACTGGCAACATATGATACACAAGACAAATAGAAACAAAACAAAAACAATCCAGAGAAACTGGCAACATATGATACACAAGACAAATAGAAACAAAACAAAAACAATCCAGAGAAACTGGCAACATAGGATACACAAGACAAATAGAAACAAAACAAAAATAATCCAGAGAAACTGGTAACATATGATACACAAGACAAATAGAAACAAAACAAAAACAATCCAGAGAAACTGGTAACATATGATACACAAGACAAATAGAAACAAAACAAAAACAATACAGAGAAACTGGCAACATAGGATACACAAGACAAATAGAAACAAAACAAAAACAATCCAGAGAAACTGGCAACATATGATACACAAGACAAATAGAAACAAAACAAAAACACAACTATACGTAAATCAACACAAATAAGACATGAAACCTCCTACAAACAACTGGAGGTAAAGACAAACCGGACATTGTGTTTATGCGGAAATCGATGTGACCATAAAAGTAATGTTATTATTGGATGGCAAACAATATGTGATTTTATGATTTGCGTTCACAACAAATAGTCTAGGGGCTCACTCTGAAGCATAATACAAATCTGAAAAAAATGAGAAAGTGGTTATTTAGTATTTGTTGTTCATAGTCTAGTCCCATGCAATAGCTGTACCCTAAGATATCCATTGGTCTTCCATAACATCTTCATATATCTAGCGCGTATATCGCGCCATGAGTGGAAATCGATTGATTGATTCAGCTGTTGTTTAACGTCATGTGTAAATCCCGTAGTTCTTTCTGGGGTGGGTATAATGCTGAATATCAAGATTGTTAGCAAAAGCACTAGGTCTGAAAATTTCACTTGCAAGGAAGCATCAATGACCGACCACTTCTAATAAACTGTTCATCGTTATGAGTACATTACTAAAAAAAAGGATACTTTCAGGAGTACAAGTANATCTATCTATCTATCTATCTATCTATCTATCTATATATATATATATATATATGCTGAATGTAAGCCAATCATAGGTCGAATACGGATAACATTTCATGATCTCACGCTACACGATAGAGACAAACATGAACATTAAACAACAGTGTGATCGATAAAAATGCCAGGATAAGTAGCATTGCATTGAAAATTATCAGTCAAAACATCAAATAGACGCGTTATTTTGAAAAGAAAAAAAAAAACGCACCGAGGATGCATGCATCAACAAATGCTAGTGTCTCTTATGAAATATTAATCCTTTGTGTTATATATATTTTGCCCTATTGGTTATATTCTACATCGATCTTCAGATCCATTTTCATGGTACAATATAATAATTATATTATGCATCAATAATAGTGTCGTCTATAAACGGGCGAGTAACCAGTAATTATTTTTTTCCATAGCCTTGATTTTTTTTTCACTCGCTCGGAATTGAAGTCAGAAAGGGGGCTGCCCGTAGAAGGTAAAACAAAATTAGATATTTGCAATTAGACGTTAAAATCCTTTCAACAATAATAAATTTTAAATGTCATTGTATAAAGCAACTCATAATTCATTATAAAACATTACGGAAGATATTATTCCTTTACTATTCACCATATTTTTTCGTTCTGGAATATGCCCTAAATGGGGTTCTCACAGATTGCATGCTAACTCTATAAATGATAAATTAAGAACAATTGCCGAGCAGCAGTAATTTCTATATAAAATGCCAGAGGTCTCTAGAGACTTGTGTTATTGATGTTTTGTTATATAAGAATCAAACGTGCAGACATTTTATTCTGATACGGGTGCCTAGTGGACAATCATTTCTTTCCTGGTAATAAATGGCAGACAATCAATACAAGCAGGAAATGTGGAAACATATTACAACATGTATGTGCTCCGAGACATGTAACAAAACATATTATATGTATGTGCTCCGAGACATGTAACAAAACTTATTCGATTTGAACGAGTTTTTTGTTTTGTTTTGTGAAAAATATCAATTTGCAGTGCGAAATGACGTAATGATGTGTAAAGCAATACATGTATATATAGCTCACAATACAACAATATGTGATAAAGTTTGTCGGCGAAATGTCATAGTCGGTGATTTTTTTCCGGGTACTCTGGTTTCCTCACCAAATACAATTGACCGCCACAATACAACTGAAATATGGTTGAACGTGGCGTTAAGCATGATAAACCATACACGTTATATTTCACTGTATGTACTATCAACATTCTTATTTCTGATTTCAAACAAATTACTCTCAGGTATACATTGTAAATGACATAAGCCAATGTTGACGATCTTGTTTATACACTTTAGTTTTCTTGTCCTGAAAGACTTTTATTTTATTTTACTTTCCAATCTTTATAATTTGAATGTACCTGATGAAGGTTATTCATGAAGCGCCTCGTGCACATTAAATTAGCTTTATTCTGCACTTGTTCTATTTAAGCAGGAAAATTGCATTGGCTGGATATTTTTGTTGTTGTATACTGTCACTGACCGAAATATAGATTTTCTGGTAGTCCTTCCACATGTTGAGCTTGGTGATCCAAATTGTAAAGCCGATTCACTTCCTGTTGACAGAAAATATAAAAAAGGGCCAATCAAGGGATAATAATATTACTTTATCATTTAATTCAAAACATAAACGTTAATGGATTAATATGATTTTGTGTGCAGTATAAACACAATATTAATTATGTTTATGAATGTATTCGGCACCCAAACTGGAGAAAGGCTCGGTAAACTTCACCTTAATCCCTGTTTTTAAGCCTCATACACACAAAAAAAACTAGAAAAGAAGTATGCCCCCGCACTTGATAATTATGGACAAAGTTGTTTTGTTAGGAGTGTTTTTAAAAAAAAATGAGGTGTCTGCAGGACACAAATGATGCCCCCGCCTGACCATAAGAAATTATAAACAAGTCAAAAACTCTAGTAGGAGCCATACAAACCAAGTTTCCATTATGTAGCTAGTAAGAAGGAAATGAAGTCCAACTACCTGTCATTTTGGGAATATTTGATGAAAATCAAAATCCTGTGGACTTCCACACCTCCATTATGTGTATAAACATCACACAAAATATTAAAGCTGTAGCTCCAACACTGTAGGAGGAGATAGCCGGACAAACCATGTATCTATACCCGGACGGACGAACAAAATGACTAAGTCCAACTACCTGTCATTTTGAGAATATCTGATGAAAATCAAAATCCTGTGGATGTGCACACCTCCATTATATGTATAAACATCAAGCAAAATATTAAAGCTGTAGCTCTAAAGCTATATTTAGCCATGTATCTATATCCGGACTGACAAACGGACGGACGAACGGACGGACGGACGAACAGGGGTAAATTAATATGCCCCCAACTCTTCGTCGCGGGGGCATAACAAAAATTTAAGACACTGCACTAATATTATCTATATCTACGTTTTAAGGTAGCACTATACAAAGATTTTTTCCCTCCAATCTTCCATCTGAAAACAGCTGTAACTTTCTTAATATTGCATCAAAATTTACAAATGAGGTAACATTTGAAAGAAGAAAGATATATCTTTTCACTGATTATAATATTATGATTATGCAACAATTACATAATTAATTATTATGCAATTAGTTGCAAAATCTTGATGTGTGCACTTGACCAAAATTAGCTGTTTCATGTTTATTCAAATGGTAAAACTTTTTACAATTTCTTAATCAACACAGCATGACATCCAAAACTGTGTCTCAGATTTTCCCTGTGAATTTTCAATCTCTCTTAAAGCCCCATTATGTGTATACAGCCCGACTTCATAAGATTTCACCAACTTTAATTGTGTGTAGAATTTGGTCTATTAATTCTATCAGAAATCTGAGACACTGTTTTGCAGATAATAGGTCTAAGAACAATATATATCAAAAACCAAGCCTCTAGGAGTACCAATGCAGGAGCTACTTTCATTTAAAGTCGACATTTTGTGTAAAAAAATGTAGTGGATAAATACCAAAAGTTGTAATTTTCCTCTTGACACCCCATTTTCTTGAATAAAAGTCACAAATGTGCCATGGGAACACTTCAGGATTGACCTTGAATTATAAATCAACAATGATTTGACCAGAAAGATAGAATTTCTTCACACAAACTCTAAATATAGCTGGAAAATGCACACCCTGTGCAGTAAACACATGAAATTGGCAGGAGAAGTTACATCACTCTGACCTAGCTTGAGGTTAACTGCCTACTGATAAAGTCAAAACTCCACCTCCACTGACCAGACTGAACCACTAATTATAACAGGAATCACCTGGAACCTTAGTTTGCTCATTATGTGTATTCTTCCCTTTTAGTTGGATTTTACTAAATGAAAATTATACATTAGATATTTTGAAATAAATTCCATTGCAAATAACTAATTTATTTCTTTTGGTATTGATGACAAGTTAGCTACATCCATGCTGCTTTCCCCTTCATTTAGTGGAATCACCTCTTATCTCAAGTATTACTGGCCAGTGGTCATAAAACTATCAAATTATCCAATAGATAAACAATTAAGGACTGCCCACTTGTCTTATTCACATGTGTTTGTTTACAAAACTAATTAAAAGTAACACTTATTAATGGTACATCATATTTGAATTATTTTTTCACCTGTGTATCAAGAATATTAAAATATAATAAAATTTGATTAAAAAAAAATTTGATGAAAAAATATCAATTTTTGTATAGTGCTACCTTAATATACATGTAGAAAATGATATATTGTACAAACATTGTAATTGTTACTTCCTCTATTGATTAAAAGCTTAGATTGCGTGCTCATTTATTTATGTTGAGCTTTTTTAAACATGTAATTCAATATCAAATATTCGAAATAAGATTAACACGAAATGTTCTGGTAAGATTGGGTTAATCGAAAACGATTATGTTAACATTCATTTAATCATTACATGGAAAGCGTAAAAGCTAGCATGACAAAAACCATCTTACATAAAACATCTGGCAAAAGTACATTGATTAGTAAGTAAGGGTGTGGGTGTAAATGAGCAGGAGAGATTATCTGGGTCATTATCAAAATACACGCACTTTTTTTGTTATTACGCAATTAAAAGCCAAATATCAACCGAAATGATTGGAGAAAACATGTTTTGCATGAAGGCACATCAGCTTTACATAGTTTTACCATCTAAATACAGATTGGTCCAATTGCGAATTTATACTTGCTACACGAAGACCTGTTTTTTTTTTGGTGTTACGTGTTATTTTTCCAAAATGACTTACTTCTGGTCAGTTGTACTATTCAGATGTAATGATTTTATTCGATTTTTATATTATTTTTGAACTATTCATAAAAACTCTAATAGCACAACATTAGTTTTGCTTGATATATATTTAAATTTAAAAAGAAAATTAGCATAAACCAGCTGTTATAGATTTTCATGTCTGTGGTGTTACCCTTCTTATCAAGGCTGGTAAGAGTTATCTGTCTTGTCATATTTTAAGCAAAATTAGTTTCTCCCTTTGTTTATTTCCTGTTTCATGACATGTGCAGACGACAAAAACAAAAGTGATCCATCAACCATAGTTGCCAACCTTTCCGGATTGCCCGGAATGGTTCCGGAAAATGGGGGCCGTTTCCGCATTCCGGATTTTACCGTGTCCATTCCGGATTGACCCGTCAATTTGAAAAAAGAAATTTTCACTAAAATAAAGTTGATCTTGAAAGAAGTTTGAATAAAATGTAGGAGCATGTCGAACATAATGGTTCATTTATTGATTCCTTATACTTAAATCGACTTATTGTGTATGCCCGTACAAGATTTGTGAAGTTTACATGACTGAACTGTTGGAAACCGGATTAATAGCGTAACCGGAAGTAAACGATTTTTGGTTTTATAGTATATAAAACGAAAGCAAAAATCATGTCCGAAGCAAAAAAAACGGCGTGTTTTACAAAAGTTTAAAGCTGAATACGCGGACAGGTATCCAAATATTATTGTTAAATCAAATATTGATGAATACCATGCACGCTGCAACATTTGTAAGGCGGACATCGGCATTGGACACGGCGGTCTGCATGATCTTGAACGACATGTTTCATCAGAAAAACATAAACTGATGGCAAAATTGGCGGGTGCGTCGAATATAAAATCATTTTTCAAAGCGAAATGTGACGATTACTCTACAATTAACGCTTAGGTGATGTTCACAGAGTTTCTTGTTGAACATAATTGCCCACTAAGTGTATCTGATCATGCATCAAAACTTTTTACATCTATCCCTACATCGTACCTTCAACATTGTTTAGATGAACCCATAAGATTTTAATGGATTCCGCAAAATAATGGCAATTTCTGCATTTTCAAAGGCCTGGTTCCGGATTTGGGTAAGTTGGGTTGGCAACTATGCATAAACGAATATACAGCCGAAAAAGTACGTGCGATTGGCATAGTATATAAATTTTATGTCTGTGGTGTACATCTCACTACTTCTTTTTGTTAGAATTGAACAAAATATAAAAATATACAATACATTACATTTGGTATTCTTTACAGGATATACATATAAAATATAGTCATGGAGAAATTATTTTCCGTTTATCCTGAAAATACTTACCTGTTTGTGGTGTTACAATAAAAATTGTGTAACTCCACAGACACTCAGCATTAAAATTGTGAATAAACACATTATTCCATAAACAGCAATATTCAGAACAAAATATTGCACCAGGGACATATCTTCATAACACCATGGATAAAACTGATATTGTTCATGCATTATTCCAATATGTTGAAAAACTGAATATTGTACTGAAAACATTTAAGAAAACAAAAAATATAGGTTGATAGTTGTGCTTTTTTCTTGAATTAAATGTTTACATTCATGAAGATGTCCCTGGTGTTACTTTTGTCATCGGTAGTGTTACCTCTTGTCAATGGTGTTACCTCATGTAAATTGTTTCATAAAAAGGATAAATGACATAATTGAAGTAAATTATATTATAGTTGAATAAAGTTAACTTTGATAACTATGTATAAATTATCTTTTCTTTATATAAAGTGAAACAAACTACAATTATGAAAATTTGTTTGTTTCATAATGCAGTTTAAATGGGACTCCACAACTACATATCCAAATATTGTGACAAAAACTGGTGCTCCTAAGAAAATATCATAAATTATGCATAATTTCCCTGTATATTATGTATGTAACCACTTTTTACATAAACAATATTTTTCATTTTCCTAAAAAGAATAATTTTATGTTGGTAACACCACGGACTGAAAGGTATGATGGGGTGCTACATATTTAGAAATATCTTTTTTCATGGTGGTTTTCCCGACTGCATATTATGTGAATATGTCATTGTAATGTAGGAAATACTAATAGCTTAAGCAGAACGGGAACGAAAATATTTGATGTCACCAAAATATGAACAGGAAAAAGTGCGTGTATTTTGACAATGACCCGTCTATCATTAACCTATACACAAATTAACGTAAAGGAACAGAGGACAGTAAGAAAGGATATGGGTGTAAATGAACGTGAGAGACTATCCATTAGTATACCTATAACACAAATTAACGTAAAGGACCAGCGGGCAGTAAGAAAGTATATGGGTGTAAATAAGCAGGAGAGATTATCTATTATTACACCTAGACACAAATTAACGTAAAGGAACAGCGGACAGTAAGAAAGGATATGGGTGTAAATGAACATGTGAGACTATCCATTATTACACCTATAACACAAATTAACGTAAAAGAACAACTCTATTATTGCTGTTCTACATTTCACAGTCACTACAGGGTCTTCATCCAGTAGTAAAACTTATTTCCTAAGGTAGGTATGAAACGTTCCAAGTATGTAGTGGTGCTGTACTCCTTACTCTTGTCGATAAACGCTACTTATGGACATCTTTGTCGTTTTATGTTATCTGCTGTATATAATTTTATTTATCAAATTCGAGGTTATTCACAAATAACAAAATACGCGTGACATAATAGTTAAAATACCGTCATCATTGTGCGAAACACGACATTGCGAGTTTGCAAATACAGACATAAAAGAACCACAAGGCTCACATCAGGTAAAATACATTGTTCAGAATTTGTGAATACATCTTAGAAGCTGGTCTTGCACTCTTTTCAAATTTCAATGTATAGCTGTGCTTATCATTGGGTACTGGTTATGTATGAACTGAGAGATGAATGATATAGTAATTATAGTCTAGTTATATTTATTTGTTTTACACTGTTTCATTTGATTATATTCAATATGTTGAACAGTAAAACTAACCGGTCCCATGGATCATGTGTAAGGGGAGAGTAATTGTTAAGACCATGGCGTTTTAACCAGTGATGGTTCCCTCTCACCTTATACGTGATCCATGGGACCGGTTAGTTTCTTTAGTTTCATAAAATGACATAGACTACTTTAATTAATGTCAAATAAATATTTCGTAGAAATGATAACCTTGCATCAATTATTTCATTACACATCAAATGGCGATATAATTTGCAATTGAAATGCAGCAACTCTAAGTTGCCTCCCTTTCACTATTTACACAATGTTGGTTTATTTACCGTTGATCATGTTATTCATATTTCTAAAGCTATGAAGTAAATATTAGCTAAAAATATTTATAAAACAGCGTCATTTTTAATTGATAAGATATCTCGAAGTTGTTTTATATAGATAAAAAATACAACCAATGTATCGCCATTTTTAGACTGCAAAGGAAATCCTGTGGTACAGAAAATAGAACCTAGCTTCTCTGTTGCTGTGTACGATTCCTATGAAAACTGTATCCACTTGATGTGATACGGTAACCAAACACATAACTCGCCCTTGGGACGGGACCCAAATAGGTACCTTTTTATATGGAAATGTCACGCTCCTTATGTAAAAGGTAACCTGCAACACCACCCCAAATGAGCAACATCTATAGGTGGTCGTTTGTGGTCCGTTACAAGGTAAAACATTCTGACATCCATTTATAACCTCTTTTACTTGTGGCATTCTAATCTACCAACTATCAGCACATCTCGGTGTCAAAACTCAGTTATCGGCCCATCTCAGAGTCGTCTAAACTACCAACTCTCGGAACATCTCGATGTGAAAACTGTCTGCCTATGCTATTTCTGGTTTGTTTTCCTTGTTCACGTCATGAATATACATTGTAGATAAAAAGCTGCTCACTTCACGTTAAGCAACGATCACAATTTTTGTCAATATTCCTTTACCTGAACAAAAGACGAATTATTACTTAATTACCAATAACTCACTACTTTACTAAGGTTAGACATTTGAAATAGTTGCAGGTCAAATAAAGAGACAACGCTGTATCAAACATAAAGACGATAAATGATATATAAAACAAAACTTATTACCATAAAGCAATATTAGTAATAAAACTTATTACCATAAAGCAATATTAGTAATAAAACTTATTACCATAAAGCAATATTAGTAATAAAACTTATTACCATAAAGCAATATTAGTAATAAAACTTCATATTTCATATTGATATTATTTTAAAATGTAGAAAACTGTATCACGTGGTCTATTATTGATACTATAATAACTGCAGTTTTCTCCCATGAGACAAAAAGTCTTTATATTTATCACCGACCAATCTCCAAACGTTTTCCAATTAATTCGATGTTCCCTTTGGAATTTACAATTAATTTAAACACTTTGGGTGGCTTTATCAATATTTCATTAAAAAAAACCACAACACAAAGAAACGACTAATGCATCAGTTTATAGTCAATAGAATAATATAAAATTTATAAATTGTACATTACAGTCAATCTTTATCGTTTGTACATTTCTTATAGAAACAAACAGGGACAAAAAAGGTAGGTGATTTAAGAGTTGCCATTTTTTTTATATGGAACTATATGCTTGATAATGACGTCACCGTCTAACGATTGAACTATATAGTTGATAATGACGTCAGCGTCTAACGATTGAACTATATAGTTGATAATGACGTCACCGTCTAACGATGGAACTATATAGTTGATAATGACGTCAGCGTCAAACGATGGAACTATATAGTTGATAATAACGACAACGTGAAACGATGGAAGTATATAGCTGATAATGACGTCAGTGTGAAACGATGGAGTTATATACGTGAGGTATCAGAATTATGCAACTTTTTGCTTGACGTCATTTATAAAAGTATACAATAAAAGAGAGCAAACCGTTCTTATTAAATAAATATAAACTGTACTTACACGACATTTTCAGTACTTTGTCATATGACCTTTTGAAGCAATCACAGCCTGTAATCGTCGGGGAATGGTGTGATAAAGGTCTCATATATATGGAATTGTTAGAGATTCCCAAATTCTCAAAACCTCCCTCACTAAATCATCTCGATTTATAATTGTCTCTAAAGATTTCTTCAGTCGGATTTTTAAAATATGCCACGCATTCTCAATTATGTTGATGTCTGGAGATTGTGATGGCCAATCTACACAATCTAAATTATTTTCTGTTTTCCATGTAGTTGTCCTCAAAGAAGGGGCCTTATCGTCTTGGAAAATAAAAGGCGAATTTCCAAATTGTTTGTCAACAACTGGCCATAAAACTCATCCAGAGTATTTATATACTTTTCACTGTTCATATTCCCTGTCATTAGAACTAATGTAGTACCCACTCCTGAATAAGTCACACACCCCTAGAACATAGCACTGAACCTCACTTTTCGGCCATGTTGTCCAACACATGCAGGGTGGTAGGCTTCATCGGTAGTTCTCCAGAAATACAGACGATTTTCATTTGAAATAACAACCTGAGTCTCATCCGAAAATATCACATTTTTCCAGTAATTATCAATTGTATGACATTTCAGAGATTTACACCACTGCAACCTACGTTTTCTGTTGGGTTCAGATACTGTGAGGGTCTTTCTTACTTTATGTCTTTTAAAACCATAAAAATGTAAATGTCGCTGAATTGTCTTGGTAGACACATTTAGAGGGGTATGGTTATTGTAATCAATACTGATTTCATTCAAAGTGTGTATCCTGTTTTTCTTAACTGACCGAATTAAAAGTCTGTCATCTCTTTCATCCATCAATTTATTCCTACCTCAATTACTGCTATTTTCAAAGTTTTTCTCTTTCTTGAATTTCTTGATAAGCCTACTGATGATAGATTTGTTTACTGAGAATATTTCTGCCAATTTGCTTTGTTTTTCTCCACGTAGATACAATCTACAGCTAACTGTCTCTGCTCTAATGACATTTCTTGTCGTCTGCTCTCCATTTTTTAACTGCCACACAGAAGAGTAGGAGAAAGAGAGATAACTATTACAAGGTGAACTGGAAAATAATACCTCTAAAATTATGTTCCACCCATGCAAATTTATTCAAGTATTTTATATTGGCAGAAATAGAAGTTTATTGTGAGAATATTTCTATCTGACGTCACTAATGTCACGAAAAGTTGCATCAATTTTGGCATGTCACTATAGTTGATAATGACGTCAGTACGTGAAACGATGAAGTTATATAGTTGACAATGACACAAGCGTCAAACTAAGAAAACAAGAAAACATCTTGTAATATCTCAGCAAAATCTGAATTGGGTAGACTACCATTAGACTCATTTATAAAAACACAAGTTATGCTCTACTATTCCAGGATTCAGTCGGATGGAATAAACCCCCTTGTTAAGGAAGCATTTAATATAAATAAAAATATAAGTAATGAACATATTTATACATGGTACACCTTTGCCACAGAAATATTTAAAGAAATAGAACTTAATAAAAATAATTTTGAAGATTTTAACAAACCCTTTTTACTTTTCAAGGATACATATAAAAATACCTTTAAAAAAACTATAAAAGAAAAATATGAAGAACAAATACTTGAAAAAATATCAAACTTAGATGATAATTCAAAACTGTTTCTGTATAGTAAATTAAAAACAGACATTAAACTAGAAGACTACTTAAAACTTACAAAACAATTTAACAATCGACAGCTTTTAACTAAATTTAGAACGAGTAATCACCCATTAGAAATTGAACTAGGTACGTTGATACAAGAAAATTCCCAGACATCAAAGACTCTGTAAAACTTGTAAAGTATTAGATGATGAGATTCATTTTTTTCTACAATGCCAAATAAATAATAATCTTAGAAATGTTTTAATAAATAATATTAAAAAGTATCATGCTAATTTCGACCAACTGGACTCTTTTTCCCAAGTAAAAATTATATTAATTCCTGATCAAAAATTTTTGCCCAGTGTTGTTGACTATATAAAGCAATCGGAATGAGGTTCAATGTATAACTTTAATTATGAATATATGACATTTCTTTATGTTGTTCATGTATATATGTTTTGTAATGTTGTATTGTATTGCTTTACCTGCAAGGGTTTTATTTGCAATAAAGATTATTATTTATACATTTTTTGACTTTGATATTCTAGAAAGTAGTAAATTGTTTTCAGATGTCCACGCACCACTGCAAATTTTATTATATGTTAACTTAAACAATACTGATAACAATAGTAATACTGTTAGGAAAACTAATCACGCGAAAGCTAAAATAAAATCATGGGAAAATGAGAAGGTAACAGATTTTCAAGAAAACATAGACGAAGAAAAATTACATATTTTCGAACAGAAACTTTCACGTTGGCAATATAAAATTAGTATCACAGATCAAGCGATAATAGACTCATTGTTAGAGGACCTTGGCAATCTCTTCACAGGTTCTGCCAAGAAAACGTTTGGAACATTTAATTGTTAAAACATTGATAGTAAAATTAATAAGAATAAAAAGAGTCAAAATCAAAAACCTTGGTTTGACCAAGACTGTAAATTTGCCAGACAAACATATCGAAAATCTAAGAGACGTTATAAGTTGAATAACACTATAAGAAATCGTTCAATTATGATCGATGATGAAAAGTGCTATAAGAAAGTTATGGATGAAAAGTATAAAATTTACTGTAAAAAAATTTCAAATGATTTAAAAAATGCCTCAAGAGATAATCCCAAACATTTCTGGAAAATATTAGGTGGACATAAGAGAAAGCACCAACCAAACATTGAAATCAATACCTTATATGATTTTTTTAAAGATTTAAATAAGAAAGGACCAGATGAACAACAGTCAACGACACTACAAAATGATCTTCCAAATGACTCCAATGTACATATTAATGGGTATATTTCTCAGAATGAAATTTTCAAATGTATAAAAAATTTAAAGAATAATAAAGCTTGTGGGGAAGATGAAATTATAAATGAATACATTAAATCCACATCAAACCGTTTCATTCATATTTATGAAAAACTCTTTAATATAATTTTTGACACAGGTATATTACCTCAAAGTTGGTTAAATGGGATTATTAAGCCAATTTATAAAAACAAAGGCGATGTTAAAGACCCAAATAATTATAGACCAATCACAATAGTTAGTTGTTTGGGGAAACTGTTTACTGCAATACTGAATGCAAGATTAAATGATTATACTGAAGAATTCATGATACTTAAAGAAAATCAAAGTGGTTTCAGACAAGATTACTCAACACTAGATAATATTTTCTCTATATTTACACTATTCCAAATCTTAAAGTCAAAAAAGAAGAAATTATATTGTGCATTTATTGATTTTGAAAAAGCCTTTGACAGAGTATGGAGAGATGGTCTTTTTCACAAACTATTACTGAACAATATAAATGGTAAAATGTATAATGTTATATTTAATCTGTATACCAGTGTTAAGTCGTGTATCTCATATAACAATCACACTACAGGATATTTTAACTGTGAAATTGGAGTTAGACAAGGGGAAAATCTGTCCCCTTTTCTTTTTTCGATGTTTCTTAATGATCTAGAAGAATTTTTGCTGACAAAAGATATAATTGGTTTAAAAAGTATCACAGACGAGTTAGAAACTGAACTTGAAATTTATCTAAAAATATTTGTACTGTTATATGCCGATGACACAATTTTATTAGCTGAATCAGCTGAAGATCTTCAAGTACAATTAAATGCTTTTGGTGAATATTGTGACAAATGGAAAATGAAGGTAAATGTGAACAAAACAAAAATAATGGTATTTGGATTTGGAAGACTACGACAAAATCTCAAATTCACCTATAAAAACGTTGATATCGAAATAGTCAAACAATTTAATTATTTAGGGATAATTTTTACAAAGACATGTAATTTTGATGTTACTAAAAAGCATCTTGCTGACAAAGCACTTAAGGCAATGTACGAAGTTCTTAAAATGGGAAGATTATATAAACTATCGGTGAAAATCCAGCTA
>MJUT01014179.1:2247-15615 GCA_002080005.1 Gigantidas platifrons | reverse complement strand
CCGTGCTTGTATCCAGTGTAGTAGATCGTGTGTTCATCGGTAGTGTGATGGCTCCCGTGCTTGTATCCAGTGTAGTAGATCGTGTGTTCATCGGTAGTGTGATGGTTACCGTACTTGTATCCAGTGTAGTAGATCGTGTGTTCATCGGTAGTGTGATGGTTACCGTGCTTGTATCCAGTCTAGTAGATCGTATGTTCATCGGTAGTGTGATGGTTACCGTGCTTGTATCCAGTGTAGTAGATCGTGTGTTCATCGGTAGTGTGATGGTTACCGTACTTGTATCCAGTGTAGTAGATCGTGTGTTCATCGGTAGTGTGATGGTTACGTGCTTGTATCCAGTGTAGTAGATCCTGTGTTCATCGATAGTGTGATGGTTATCGTGATTGTATCCAGTGTAGTAGAACGTGTGTTCATCGGTAGTGTGATGGCTGCCGTGCTTGTATCCAGTGTAGTAGATCGTGTGTTCATCGGTAGTGTGATGGTTACCGTGCTTGCCTCCAGTGTAGTAGATCGAGTGTTCATCGGTAAGTGTGATGGCTTCCGTGCTTGTATCCAGTGTAGTAGATCGTGTGTTCATTGGTAGTGTGATGGCTGCCGTGCTTGTATCCAGTGTAGTAGATCGTGTGTTCATCGGTAGTGTGATGGTTACCGTGCTTGTATCCAGTGTAGTAGATCGTGTGTTCATCGGTAGTGTGATGGCTGCCGTGCTTGTATCCAGTGTAGTAGATCGTGTGTTCATCGGTAGTGTGATGGTTACCGTGCTTGTATCCAGTGTAGTAGATCGTGTGTTCATCGGTAGTGTGATGGTTACCGTGCTTGTATCCAATGTAGTAAATCGTGTGTTCATCGGTAGTGTGGTGGTTACCGTGCTTGTATCCAGTGTAGTAGATCGTGTGTTAATCGGTAGTGTGATGGTTACCGTGCTTGTATCCAGTGTAGTAGATCGTATGTTCATCGGTTGTGTGATGGCTGCCGTGCTTGTATCCAGTGTAGTAGATCGTGTGTTCATCGGTAGTGTGATGGTTACCGTATTTGTATCCAGTGTAGTAGATCGTGTGTTCATCGGTAGTGTGATGGCTGCCGTGCTTGTATCCAGTGTAGTAGATCGTGTGTTCATCGGTAGTGTGATGGTTACCGTGCTTGTATCCAGTGTAGTAGATCGTGTGTTCATCGGTAGTGTGATGGTTACCGTGCTTGTCTCCAGTGTAGTCGATCGTGTGTTCATCGGTAGTGTGATGGTTACCGTGCTTGTATCCAGTGTAGTAGATCGTGTGTTCATCGGTAGTGTGATGGCTGCCGTGCTTGTATCCAGTGTAGTAGATCGTGTGTTCATCGGTAGTGTCATTGTTACCGTGCTTGTCTCCAGTGTAGTAGATCGTGTGTTCGAGCCCCGGTCAAACCAAAGACTTACATTGGTATTTGTTACTGTCAAACCAAAGATTTACATTGGTATTTGTTACTGTCAAACCAAAGACTTACATTGGTATTTGTTACTGTCAAACCAAAGACTTACATTGGTATTTGTTGCTGTCAAACCAAAGACTTACATTGGTATTTGTTGCTTCTCCGCTAAACACGCATCATTAAGGGGAAAGAGCAAAAACTGTTGTTTCAGTGTGCTAACACTATAAAAATCCAACTTAGCGTGTTGATCTAGCACAAAGCGAACCTCATCATCTCATTGAAAATAACTGTTCTCGCCAGGATATAGCTGAGAATTGGCGTTAAACAACAATAACACACTCACTCACTGGTCTGTCCTATAGCCAGGCATGCACGTATCGAGAGTTAATTGCAGACTAAGGACCATTTACCACCCATATTTGGGGGGGGGGATACTGTGACTGGAGAAAGGAGGAACAAACAGCAATGACTTTAAATTTGACTAGGTGTAAAATAGGATACCCCCCCCCCTGTCTCAACTATTTCATTTCTTGTACATAAAGGAGATATCTATGCACAATTAGATCCCCTGAAGAGCATAGATTAGCATTACATATTCCCACAAATCAATATAAAATTCATTGAAAAAATATTTAAACTATAAATACCTTTTTATAAATACTACTAGAATTAATTACAAATGATCAATTATACACAAAACACAAAGCTTTGCTGGTTTCAATATAGAATTATCTATGTATATGTAAGAACATGATAATCCCTGTCTTCATGAATAAGTACGAGCGAAGGCGAGTACTTATCATGAAGACAGGGATTATCATGTTCTTACAAACTTAGAACATTGTAAAGTAATCAAGACAATAGAATTTTGCCTCGGGGAACAATGGGGAAAATCCATGGTCTTAATGATTAAGTAAGGCAAAATTCTATTGTCGAGAGTACTTTACTATGTTCGAAAGAATAATGGGAACAAACACTTTTCTTTACAAAATAAAAGTAAAGGATTGTAACTTGTGTACTTTTTGTAAAGAAGAGCAATTGTCATAAAGTCTCAGACTTATGGCATGAATTGAACAGGTGGATTTTTTAAATGACATACTAGTATATTGAAATTCCATTGAATTTGGAGATAGTTATGTTTGGACTACTGCATCCTTATGATGCAAATTTAATTAAAAATAAGATAATCTTGTTAACAATTTTTTTAATTTTTAGAACTAAGGTAAATGAAGGAATGGTAAACTTTGAAGTGTTAAAGAATTACTTAAAAGAAAATCTTATTTTAGAAAAACACATTTCTTTCAAGAAAAATATAATATGTACTGGAGTCCCTGGTTATCTATAATGGAACATTGATCAATATTTATATAGTAATAAGATATTTTTTCCTACTTGGCATACTTTTGATTA
Organism: Gigantidas platifrons; assembly: GCA_002080005.1. Classification (NCBI taxonomy): domain Eukaryota; kingdom Metazoa; phylum Mollusca; class Bivalvia; order Mytilida; family Modiolidae; genus Gigantidas; species Gigantidas platifrons. Next base: position 12,801 of record MJUT01014179.1, on the reverse strand, counting down.
ACAGCGTTATATTTACGCTAATTGTATATACATGTATGTTTGGTTATGGCTTTGCTACCTTTGCAGTCAATTTATAAATGTTTTATTAAGTTCAATATCCTTATGTTGATATACTAATATGCATGTCTATTTTCTGTATGTTGTAATATTTTATATATGTGTTTTGTACTATATATAAAGTTTAAAAAAAAAACAAAAACAAAAACAAAAACAAAAAAACAAAAACAAAAAAAAAAAGCAAAAAAAAACCAAATGATAAATTATTATAGGTTAAAAACTAAAAGTCCTCTATCAGACATTATCAATAGTTATCTGTTCTTGTTTTTAAAAATATGATACTTTAACTGTTATATCACACAAACGAATTTATTTTCATATGATATGTGTTAAATTATGTCTATTATTTGCGATAAATACAGATTATAACATGGCCATTTCCATATCGGTCCCGGTATCATCCCGAGACTTCCATATCAGCCCAAGGCGACAGCCGCGGGCTGATATGGGTCAAGGGGTGATACCAGGACCTATATGGAAAAGGCTATGTTATAATCTGTTTATCACATATTTAACCATCACTGAAATGAATAAATTGTAAATGAATAAATGAATTTATGTCTATTCATCAACATAACAACAAAATAAATAACGTGTTAAATTCAACAAAATAATTCACCGTATTTATCACAGGTATTGAACATAACTTTTCAATAATTATAAATCAGACTTCCAATTCTTATCATTTGTGTCATAAACAATTATTGTCACATTTCCCTGGATATTTGAGTATGGGAATTGTGTTATTTTGGAATTGGGCAAAATGGGAGCCAAAACGATAACGGTTTGCTTATTAGAGTTATTATTAGTAACCGTTGACTGGACAGAGTTATTACTGATGAAAATTAGAGTAACTGTTTTATTTTCATAATTCTCAATAGTCGATACGATAGCGTAGATATCAACATTCGCCATCACTAAGATATCTACTGATGGAAGCTTGGATACATTTCAATGAATCGGGTTCATAATCCTGTTTGAATTTCGTGCGCGCAGAAAAAAAAATCTTGTCAGGTGCATGTACATCTCCCCGACTCCAATATATTCAGGATTACGGTGTTCTCCCACTGTTGATAACCAATCCTTGAATATCCTTATGTTACTCTCAGTTTTACGCTTTGTATTGATATTTTTCATCTCCGTTTTATCGGTTTTTTGTATGATGTTTGCTTACGTGTCACAAAGACGTCATCGACGCAGGGCACAATAACCGGTTATTTGCCCCGGGCACTGGTATGGATCGGGAACGTCTTCGTTTATTACACATGCAAAACGGTACGGATAACGTACAAATATGTGATAAATTGTCATATGAATTTTCACGTTCTTCTGAATGCCAGTCACAATTCATCCCACGCCCATCCCCACCCCCGTTTGTGTTCTGTCAGGAACAACAGGAGTATCCAATTAGGTGTGAAGTACACACCTTGTCCCTTCAACTGAGCTGAAATACGTGCATTGTGTGTCTGAAAATTTCCACGCTCAGTACGTGAATGGCATCTTGCAGAAGTTCGCTCCTCATCAGCAACATTTTGCCAGGAGTACTGAAATATTCATCATCTACTGTCTCCTTTGTGACAATCAAATACATCGTTCTACTCCAATGGCATACTCAGCGGCCATCGTTTACTTGTTTATGTTTACAAACTTGCTCATGTTATGAATATGGATGAAATATTGTTCAACTACAATTTGACATATTTTCAAGACAAACATTAATATTCCACTTCACATGTAAGAAAAGTCATATTTAAAACAAAAGTATATGTTAAGGTAATTTGTATTAATAGTTTGTATTGGATATGTGTGTTTCACCCCACATTCAATAATAAAGGACGAAGTCCTTTTAACTATATGATTTTTCATAGAGTATTGATAGCCCAACAATCTGTTCACCAGAAGTTTAAAAAAAATAGATCAATTGATATTTAGAAACGCAAAAGAAATATATTTCAATGAAAAATTCCCAATTCTTTAATTATTTACTCTATGCAAAATCAAAACAAACTTGAAATAAAATTATAATTAAAAAAATCTCTATCTACGAGATTCTCGGCGGAAGAGCGTGTAGGTTAAATGAACGGAACAGCCATGTTGTTGTTGTAAGTAAATTCCTCCGTTGACTCGGAGCACCCTGCAATCACAGGTACATTTTGTAAATGTCACTATTGGTGGTGGTACAATCCAGCCAAATAAAAAATTAAAAGAAAAAAAACTAAAAATTACTTGAAAAACATAATATATTCCCTTCTCATTCCTCCCTCTAAACATTATAGGACTTCGTCCTTCAAACAGGTTGTGCCTGTCTCATATTATTAAAGTTTGATCTTGTCCGTCAGTTTTATTGCCGGAGGTCCCTATGTACCGACATTTTAAGCTTACTGACTAAGCATATCGCATATTATTGTACCTCAGTATATGAACATTACTACAAACTTTTCTATATTAAAATTGCTATTTTTCTCCTTTCCCAGTTGTTTGACTATTGAGCGGTCCATAATTTTTAAGACTATGGACCGGCAATGTGAATCGTTTTCCCGGATGTTTAGTTCCGTGACCGGATTGGATAAAAGTTTTATATTTATTCGGAACACTCGGTTTTCATCGTCTTTTAACGAAAACTCTGAAATTAACAAAATTTCAAAAATTTCAAAAAATTTCAAAATTTCAAAATTTTCAAAAAATTTCAGTTTTCATAAAATTTCATAAAATTTTCAAATTTTCAAAAAATTTCAAAATTCTAAAATTCAATTTTTTTTTAAGTTCAAAATTTCAAAAAATACAAAAAAAAAATCAAAATTTTCATAAAACTGTTGTAGTCACCATGTAAATTTATGTTGAAGTCTACTTTCTCAAAAGAATCAAACTCTTATGAATGACTGGGGAAATAGCATAAAAATGTCCATCAGACAATATTCAGATTGATAATAAATGATTAACGATGTTTTTTTTAAAACGAGAGGACTTTTCTCAGTCATCTCTCATCGAAGGGCGAAGCCCTGAGATGAGAGATGTATATGTTATCTGGATGTGAATTGATTGATACCGAAAATATCAGCCTGCCGAGCCAGAATATGAAGTTTGTTGGCGAGTGAGCGAAGCGAACGAGTCACAAACTTCATATTCTGTCGAGCAGGCTGATATTTTTCAGTATCAATTATATTCACATTCAGATGACATATTTATCATCCTTAAATCAACCATAAACACGGATACATCTATATTTGTATTTTTCGCGGGAAAAATTACATGATTCAAAATATTCAAAATACGCTTCCCCAAAACCGTAGTTCATAAGTAGTTTGCAAAATATACCATTCATTTTAACAGGTTTATATAAAGGTTAAGATTGTTGGAATTTCCCTTTAATGGGGATATTCATTTTTTTTATTACAAACATCAAAGTCACCCATTTTCATTAAAGGTTTTGCTTACCAATGCCGTTCCGGTTTAGAAAACATGACGGTCACAACCTCCTTTATGACGTAAAAAATTATGACGTCTGAGGAGAGGTTATCAAGAATTGTGTAAAGTACATTTTTGTAGGACGATGTTTGTTGATATTTCTAACGCGACAGTTCTTAATTTGATATATGTTTTAAAAAATAATGTTAACTAGCTAATGGTGTAGATGAATTTTATTTATTTTTGCCATCTTCACAGGAATTATCGTTTAAATGTTAGGAGAATTTGGTGATAACTCCTGCTGACTGTTGATAAGTCCTGCTCAGCTCACGCGGACTTTGATACGAGTTTTGTGTATGGAGCCAGCAGGTAGATATAGCCGGAGGGAAGGATGATAAGACTGAGAAACGTCCTCGAGTTTTAAAAAAAACATTTTTAATTATTTTATCGCTATTTTGTATTCATAATTAAATAATTTTTGTTGAGATACTGACATTTTTTTAAACACAATAAGTTATATCGTTAATCACTTATTATCAAGGATTTGGTAATGTGACGTCACTATTAGAAAACATATTAGAAAACAGCAATAGTACTACGAACGTGCGTCCTTGACAACGCTTAGTTACTGGCGATAATTTTCCATCTCACTCTACTAGCGTGAGATGGGAAATTCTCAGATAGCAAGATCAAAGGAAAACACCGCAAAATAGCGATAATGCAAAATACTGGCAACTCATGCGTGATTGTATTGGTCTTTATCATTTTGAGGTGATCATTCAACTATGAGTTTAATGTTTTTCCGTATAATAAAACACTTATTGACTGTGTATTCGGGAAAAACAAGTTTGTTGTCCCCTCGACCCTGATTATTGACCTCGGCTTCGCCTTGGTCAATAGTCAGTGTCTCGGGGACAACAATCTTGCTATTCCCTCACACCCAGTCAATAAGTACATGTATATATTACTATACCTCAGTATATATTTTCTATATAAAATTAAATGCAGATAAAATTACTATTTTGCACCGAAAAATCCAATTGCTGATTTTGTTTAAATAGTTTTGATGACTGATCATGACTGTTATCCATAGGGAAATAGTCTCGATGACTATTTCCCTAGGGAAATAGTTCAGTTCAAAAAGCATACGTTTTCCCGCGCTTTTATGGTTCGGATCTTTCGTGTTTTAACGTACATGCACCTACATGCCCGAGAGATTCGATTATTTGTTTACCAGACGATAAAATGGGATCTGCTAAAGCAGGTCGATTTTAATCTTGTTGATCAATTCTTTAAACTGGTTAGAATTGTTGTTAAAACATGTTTATTTAATTTGTTGATATTTTTTCTTAATATTACTATTAAGAACTTCTATTTGTGTCTTTTTAATAGCCATATTTTCTCAGATTTCCTAGATTGCCTTTGGTATAATATAAAACACTTATTTACTGGCTATTCGGACAATAGCAAGTTTATTGTCCTCATAGCCAGAAAATAAGTGTATACTATTAACTTATAGCCATTATAGATTTAGAGATTAAGAGACTATTTTAATTGACTTAACCTAATTGACGTTCTGTATAGTGCTTGCAAAATTGGGTACATTACGTTTTAGTTTAATATTATTTTATTGCAAATAAAACAGCAATGGGATTGGACAAAAAGTTATCACAACTTATGTACTGTCCTCTCCCTACAAGTAATACACATAATAATGTCAACAAATCTAGCACATACATACATATAGATAATATAAAACACAATATAGTGAAACATGGGAAATAAATTGGTGTTGATGTAGACCAGATGACCGACCACTGATTAGAATCTTTTTGTTTTTCTAATATATGCTCGAAATTTATTAAAGATAATAGAATTTTCATTTCTATTAATTTCATCGTTTCCAAAGAGTAATGTTTCTATATTTTTGTTGGTTTCTTTTAAGTTTCTAAAAGACAATATCTCTCGTTTTGGTATAATGGACATTCCATTAGATAATGAATTGAATCTTCATACGGTGCACCACATTGACATTTGGGGTCATTTGTAATGTTTATGCGATATAAATCAGAATTCAATGAGCTACACTGATGTCGTAATCTAGCATGGAGTATGCTTAGTTTTCTGGACCCTTCACCATAATACTCCGGCGTTTTAACAGTTTTTTCTTTAATTCTAGATTTAAAACATGATATATTTGAACTATTTCTAACATTTAGATCTAAATTGTTCCATAATGAAACAGTAGATGGTATAAAGGATGTCAAAGACATTCTGAGTTTACTTCTTGGTGTTGTATAGTTTTCATTGTTTCGGAGATTATGGTCACTAGTACTGATACTAGATACTGTAGGAGGTAGACAATTACACAAGTATTGAAGACATAATTTATTATGCATTTTGTAAAATGTTGTCAGTTTGCGAGATTTACGTCTACACGACAAAGGTTCCCAGTACATTACGTGTGCGCGGCTTTCTAAAATAAAGTTACTCATTTACTTGCTTTTATCAATTTTCAAGAATGTGATTGCAGGTAAATATACATACAAAGTATACAACTGCGCGACTTTTATTATGTGTAGTTGAATAGTCTGCGATAAAAGCAACTAGATCTGACTTTGTTATTGACATGCTCACATAAATAGATCTAGTAACACAGCTAATATAAAGACGAACAACGAGAATAACAACTCTTTCAAAAAAATAAATTATGATTAATAAAAAGTATAAATATGCCGTGAAATAAATTATACATGTATGTTAAATAAACGTTAGAGAATACCGAAGGGGCAAGCAAAAATGGACAATCCAGCGAAACTGGCAACACATGGTACACAAGACGACGATAAACAAAACATAAACACAACATAATACGTGTCGGACACCAATATACACAAGCAAACACAAATAAGGTAAATAAGACATGATTCCTCCTATAAACAAAACGAAACGAACATCGTTCTTATGCTGAAATCGTAACGTACATCACAACACGGAACTCAGAACGTAAAGATACATAATAGGACAACACACAAAAAAAAACCTAAAAATATTATTCACACGGACCCCACCAAAAACCGGTGATGAACTCAGATGCTTGCGAATGGTAAGCATTTCCTGCTTCTTATAAGACATCCGCCGTGATACCCATATATACATTCAAGTCTGATAAAAGTCTTGGCAGTGACAGAGGACAGAAAACATCTACACAAAAAGTAAAAGATCCATTGTCATTTGAGATATGGATATTTCTTAATGGTCAGATTGTGATGACGACCGTAGATTTGTGTAGCGATGACTTCAACCAGTTTCGCTTTTGCTTTCTTGGTTGGATTTTTGTTCCCGTTGCAAGTAAGACATGACATAACATATAATATGCAGTCTTGGGTCATTGCATGCAATATGATAACAGCTGTTACATCTGAATTAATTCATTAACGTCCAATGAACCTTAGAACCAATGAAATCACCACTACCAAAATTGTGCCAATCTATATACAAACGACCGACCTTTTAATGTATCTAGGTCATATATATATATTAATGAATATGAATATTTTCCCTTTTAGACCAAATTCCTTTATGACCCTTTATTACCAATTCATTTCAATAAAAATGTAGGTATCTAATATAGCATTATAAAACATTAATGTGACCTCATTGATACACTATACCATTATTGACATAATTATACCTTAGTGGATAGGAAATAATTGACATTTTATACCTTAGTGGATAGGAAATAATTGACATTTTATACCAGCTTCCATCCATGTCATACACTATTAATTTAGAATTGTTGTCAATAGCTAACCGTATATGTATTCACAATTCAAATGGGAAGGGGGTAGGGGAGGGAGTAATCCTTAGGTACATAAAATTCCAAGGGAGAATAGTCGTATGTGAAAGAAATTTCAGCTATTATCTAGACTGGCTTTTTTATCTGGAGGTATACGTATTAATGAAAAAAATGCATGGTTTCTGTATTGCATGTAATAAAAGAAGTGAGTTGCTAAAAAGACCATCTTATTTTCCTTACGTCATAATGAGTGGGTTAGGGTTAGGGTTCTGATGTTTAACGCCACTTCAACACTATTTCAGTTATATCGTGCCGGTCTGTTTTATTGGTGGAGGAAAGCGGAATACCCAGGGAAAACCACCGACCTGCCGCAAGTCACTGACAAACTTTATCACATAATGTTGTATCGAGTAGACAGAGAAAACCACCGACCTGCCGCAAGTCACTGACAAACTTTATCACATAATGTTGTATCGAGTGCACATTGCCTTATTGGTATTCGAACTCATAATGAGTGTAAATGACCATGATATACCATTTCTGGATATAAGCCCTACCAGAAGTGGATGCGAGACTGCCCTTTTCGATGCTGAATTCAATTACAGACTAGTATGTAAAGAAAATTTGGAGATACCAAAGGAATAATCAGATGTCGTAAATCAAAAGACACGCAATATAATGACAAAAAGAAACATTGACCAACAATAAAATAGGCAAAAGAATAATGACAAAAGGGCAAACAATGATCTGGTACAAGAGAATAATGACAAAAGGGCAAACAATGATCTGGTACAAGAGAATAATGACAAAAGGGCAAACAATGATCTACCAGAAAAAAAAGAAACACTACACAGAAAACTAGAGATTGAGCAACACAAAACCTACAAAAAGGGGGAGAACTCAGACTGTACTGTAGTATTATCTATAACGTGCATTATAGTATATACATTGTATAACGAATGTACAATGAATGGTTTTTAAAGATATAAACTGTCAATTTTGCATATTCATTTGGCAAACAAAACAATTGCAGAAAAACACAAACCAATATTGAAATTCATGTTGACCTCCACCTTTTAGCAGGGGATTTAAGTTATGACAAAGTACTATTTACTGTAATTACTGTGCAGAACATGATTGTGAAGAAGACGTTAATTAACCCTTTTTATATTAATCAATTAAAATTTACACCCGTCTGTGCATTTTGAATCTTAAGGCCTTTTTAATATTTTGAATTATTTCAATATTTAAGTAAACAAGTTAAACCGACAATAGTTTATTTACTTACATCAAACTTATTACCACTAATTTCCTTCAATTTGTATTCGTACGTAAAGACACAATGGGACACAGTACTTTATAAATGGTAAATAATAAATGATCACCACCAGGGACTAGACTTTTTTGCTTTGTATATTGATAATTTGTTATTTATAAAAACAAGCCTTGTGGGGACCGTTGTAGTCGTTATCGTATGGTAGTTGGATTTAGAACTACCTGTGCAACTGGTGCCTATCACCACTAAAGATGTGGGTTCAAACCCTGTTCATGGCGAGGTGTATGCGATGCAACATTATGTGATAAAGTTTGTCAGTGACTTGCGACAGATCGGTGTGTTTTTTTGGGTACTCCGGTTTCCTGCACCAATAAAATTAACCGCCACGATATACCTGAAATATTGTTGAAAGTGACATTAAACGCCATAACCCATCGGGAGCGTGATCATATGATAGTTGACGTAATATTATGAAGCCAGTACCTATCACTACCAAAGCTGAGAATTCCACTTCCTGTAATGGTCAGGTGTACACGATAGCTGGGTGATAAATCTTGTCAGTCAGTGACTTGCCACAGGTCGATGATTGTTCAGGGTACTTCGCGCTGGTTTCCTCGACCTATGACTGGAATGTTGTTGAATGTAGCGTAAAACCAATAAACCATAAACTGATTAATTCACACAATAATATTGTCGGCAGTGAAGTATTAACATTTCCTTCATGCATTGGGACATCAAAGAACAAAAAATGATATACAATTAACCGTCTAATTTAATATGTATAGGTCACCACCCTGAGAACATTCACCCTATTAGATATAACCTATTTGTATAATGATCCAATAATAAACCTTTATTGATATTGTGTTAAGATGCACGACAGTAGATATTATTCATAACAAACTCAAATTATTTTAGTCATGGTTTTTTTTTTGTCTGGTTAATTAATACGTCTGACTTTTATGAAATGGCAGCTTTAACTGTTTCTATTTTATTTAGATTGTGAATGATATTTGAGTTGTATTAGTTGTTTTAATGCTCAGTTACTTTCTATGCTCCATTCTTTGCGCTCTTTTGAGAACTCATAACTGCATTAGTTTGTGTTATTTTGTATTTGAAATTGGGGGAAAGGGGATGGTAGTTATCTAAGTGGCTCGTGCTATGGTATGTGTTATATTGTATTAACAGAAGTGTGACGACTTTAGGGTAGAATATTCTGTTCAATGTTTTTAAACTATATTTAGACCGATATTAATTGTTGTTGACATCCTGACTAAAGTGAGAAATGCAACACTGTCAATCCGTTAATTGTTAAGACCTGAAATATGACTTAGTTATGCACTGCAGAGTACAACTCCTAAGAAAGTTGTACTGGGGAAAGCAAATTCAAAAGCAAAATTTTAGGACGGGCTGAAATAGAATGTCCCGTGTCTGGATATAGCTCTTCTCTTTGCACATAAATCTCCTAGCTAGTGAGTAGCATATTGTACTTGTGGTCATATGTGGTCCATTGGAAACTAATATCTGCTTACACTGTATATCGTATACTCTCTTTGTTGTACGGTGTGGGCTTAAATCCAAAGTTCTCTCTTGTTGTTGCAGTCTAAGTTTAAGCACACAGTTCTCTCTTTGTTGTTGCAGTCTAAGTTTAAGCACACAGTTCTCTCTTTGTTGTTGCAGTCTAAGTTTAAGCACACAGTTCTCTCTTAGTTGTTGCAATCTAAGTTTAAGCACACAGTTCTCTCTTAGTTGTTGCAATCTAAGTTTAAGCACACAGTTCTCTCTTGTTGTTGCAGTCTAAGTTTAAGCACACAGTTCTCTCTTAGTTGTTGTAGTCTAAGTTTAAGCACACAGTTCTCTCTTAGTTGTTGCAATCTAAGTTTAAGCACACAGTTCTCTCTTGTTGTTGCAGTCTAAGTTTAAGCACACAGTTCTCTCTTGTTGTTGCAGTCTAAGTTTAAGCACACATTTCTCTCTTTGTTGTTGCAGTCTAAGTTTAAGCACACAGTTCTCTCTT
>MJUT01014152.1:9107-20802 GCA_002080005.1 Gigantidas platifrons | reverse complement strand
ATTACATTTCCTTGTTGTTTTGGAGTAGATTGATTCTACTTGCTGTGCATGGTGTGGAAAATGAACTTGTGCATAATCCCAGGAAAAATAGAGAGTTGTTTCTACTGACATGGTAGGATTACCTGAAAACATTAAGCAGTATAAATATAACTACAAATGATTTTATTTAAAAACATAAATTATAAGTTTACAATTAAAAAAAAATATAACAATAAATCATTTTTGTACATATTACATTTTGTATACTCTATTAAATAAAAACCATGTCTAAAATACTTAGGTTTTTTAAATGTGGGAAGAATACATTTTAACCTGTATGTCTGTAGCATGTACCTAACCCGGTGTGAAACAATACTTAGTAAAATTCAAATGTTTTCATATCCTTTCAAAATGTATAAAAATCAAATATTATCATAACTTGTGTACATGTAGTTCATATAATTATCAAGTTTTGCCTAAAATAAATTATAACAATATAACCATAGTATACCTGCTATATGCAATATATTTCAGTACATTTAAAAATACAAAATGTACTGTTCTTATGTTTATTACTTGTGAATTTGATTTTCAAAATGATTTCTGTTTGGCCATATTTTACCATCATTTCATTTTCAAAACCACATAAAAATTGACAAGCTTAAATTGATTAAATTTCATGTGTGTAATATTTAGTCTTGATCAATAATCTTCAGAGCATGTCTATTATTTATGGTAGTTGTCCATTAATATTAAAAATCATTTGATCATACATGTAGTGTATGTCATGGAAATTTGCACCACAAAATAAATTACCTGAATTTTGCTTAGATCATCTGATAGTCCCATTAAGTTCTGGTTACTAGTTTTCACATGAGTTTTGTAGTAATCTCTTTGCTCCTTGGCTTGTTGAACATGGTTTGTTGTACTCTGGTAGTAAAAGTTCCTTGTCCTGTTTCTAAAGATTCCCACTCTTTGATATTTTGTCTGCAAAGTCTTGAGTGTTGACATAAATCAGTACAAGGTTTAGCTATAACAATATTTGGACATGACTCTTGAAAGTTCTCAAACTAACACTTCTGTAATGCATTGCAGTAGCCAAAGATTCACTTTCTTGATGATTGTAAATAGAGCTTTTATCAGAAGGCAATAATAATACTTGGTGGTTTTATAATAGGGGAGTCTTTCTGGGAGAGGCAAAGCATTGTCAGCAGCTGCCAGCATATTTCAAAAGAAAAATTTGAATCCTTTTTGTTTCTACATATTGAAGTGCATACTTTGGAAGTTTTCCAGTACTCGCATGAACACCCGGTGAAAGGCCATTCCTGTCTGACAGCACATTTTTTTCTCTATGTTATGCATAAAACAAAATGTTTTCCTACAAACCTGCTTTCCTATAAAATAAAATTCTTGATATGGTCTCTCTCGCTCTTTTATTTTATGAATTTTAACTTCTGTGTGACTAGATATGATAACGTAACACTCATTCCGCTTGTGCTCCATTTAGGGTTACGATTCGATCCTATTCAACGTATGGGAGCAGTGCCCGGAGTGATTCACACCGGGCGGTTTTTTGTCCTAATTCCGTTGTAAGTGGTTGGAAAAATTAACGGGTGTGAAAGATAAATATATTTAGGTAACCTTGAAGTGTTAAGTAAACACTGCATCAATCCATGGTAGACTTATATCCATCTGAAAATTTGAAAGCATGAAATCTTCTTTCTGTCCGACATTTTGTTTACAAGTTGCTATTTCACGTGCACATGCCTCGTTTTGGAGATATCCTTATTTAGATGTCGGTTGTAAACATCATAGTAAAAGTTTTCCATATTTGGCATTCAGATCCACATATATGGATATGCTCCGCCCATTACAAGTAACGCAAGAGTCTACGTAAGGTGTTATGGCGGACAAGATACAATTTTCGAATACGAAATCGATCGTGAAGGTAGAAACAGGTATTGTAACACTTATTTCGTATCACCATTACTTAAAAATTGTAGGGAATAATAAGTTATGACCAGATATGCAAAAAGAAGGTTGAAATATTCACGGAACGAAAATTTTAATTTGCTCCCATACATTGAATGGGATCGAATCGTAACCCTAAGCAGAATGAGGGTTACGTTATCGTATCTACTGTGTGACTACCTGAACGCATGAGTAAATTATAAATAGTTCAGCTTTCCCAATCACACAGTGTCACTGTCAGTGTTCACGGAACTCTACAGCTGAATCAATGATAATTATTTTACCGCATGGCTCCCCATAATTTGTTTTACAAGTATCTAATTTAAATTGATGCTGCTTTACATATTCCAGATGTCCTCTTCCGATGGCTCGATAAAATCGGAATGGATGCAACATCGTAACAGCAGATTCATGTTCAGACGGGTTGAATTCAAGCCGATCAGCGAAGTACAAGTCGTTAACCGTGTTCAATTCATTTATAAAACCATCGTCATGACATTCTAATATTTCAGGCGGAACACTACAGACAGTTCTTTGGCTTTCCTAGCTCATTTATTCAGATTTGCCGCCATGTATCCAATATTAATAAAAGGGGAACAACTGTAAAATGTACTCCTGTTGAATAATTTCGAAACCGGTTGCGGGACGATGAAAAACTGCGGGAAGTTAAAAAATTAACTTATTAAATTGATTTAAAAATACAATTTTTAAATTTTTAGACATTTGCATGTCATTAATACCGTTTCCTGTCACTTTATTGGTTCATTAATATGCATTTGTCCTGTCAGCAGGTGCTCGTTTATATTATGTGACGGTTGCAAACTTTACGACGTCCCAGTGAAAAATCGAAAGTACCGCATCTGGTCCCTTTTTCGCAGACGTGGTCACATATATGTTATTTATGTAGTTCATATTTTATCATTTTTCATCAATTGAAACAAAATCATCGCTGCGATAAATTTTTTTTTCATTTTTCATATTCTACACTAAAACACATGACATCCCAGCAGGCACACAACGTTGTATTGCTACGTTGAATTTTAGTTGGATATGGAAGTTGAAATATCAACGTTGAACCAACGTTACTTTTCAACCTTGATTAAACGTTGAAAAATGGTTGTTTTCATGTTGAATTTGGGTTGAATAAATATGACTCCCCTTTTCCATATTGTGCACTCTTCTTGCATCTTGTCTCTTTTTCTGAGCCATATTAGAACATAGTGATTTTTTTGTTGCCTTTGTGTTCCTTAATATTCAGCTTGTATTGGTAGTTTTTATTTGGAATAAGAAAAGGTTCTTCTTCTCATCATTATTCAATTACTGGTACTGTTATTGTATACATTGTAGTAGTATATAACGTGAAGCTAAATGAAATATTTGTAATTTCCAATATTACTGTTACTACACAGTTCCAATCATATGTACGACAATATAGTGTAAAAAGGGGGAAAAAAACAAACAAACAAACTCAGAATTCTTGGAGTTAGATGCTGCATAAACTATATTTTGCAATTAACATGAAATAGAATAGAATAAAATTGGTCAATAAAGATTACTGTTCAGGATAAAAGGTCCATAAATAGGTGATCTCCGATTTTTATGAAATTTTGCATGCAACTAGATTGTAAGGACATGCATCCACATTTTGAAAAAATAATACATGTTATAGGTTTTTGGATATGATTTACCAATGATTTATACCCCGAAAATGAATCCGATTACATCATAAAAATGTTACCTATAAATTAGAACAACAAATGTGATGTTATATTTTTTTTCTACAAAAAATATGTAGGACACGTACCTTTGGCATATAATGAAATTTCAAAAAGTTTCATGCAGTTTTAACCAAATATATAAAATAATTTGTTTTCAATATTTGGATGCTAGTCCTTACAATTTAGTTGCATGTAAAAGTTCACAAAACATCCAACAGATCCAAACATTTATGGACACAGAGGCCCGGGTGGCTCAATGAGTTTGGTCGTTGGATCTAACAACTCATACAAAGCCCATCACCAATACGGTGTGGGTTCACGCCCGGCTTTGTAAATTACAAAAAGGGTGCACTCGACTTGCAGCCACAAGTGATAAAGTTTACCAGTTGCTTGCCCATGGTCGTTGGTTCTCTCCGGGTACTCCGGTTTCCCCCACCACTAAAACTGGTCGCCATGATATAGCTGAAATATTGTTGAAAGAGGCATTAAAACACCAAAAATCAAAACCCATTTATGGACATCTTACATTGCAACATTTCAGACAAAGTTCACTCATATTTGTTTTCTGTTTTAAACACAGGTTTCCTACAAAGTGACCGGGTTCAACAGTATATACAACATTAATTGGCTCAAACATTAAAGTATTGAAGACTTGCATCATCAAAATCAATCAATCTTTATTTGTATACATTTATCATAAAATGTTCTGTTATTTAATGTATCATAATGATTAAATCAATAAATGATGTCTGACAGAATTTTAAGATCTGTTTCGTATTAAAAGTCAATTGTCTCCTCTGCCACCACTGCCTATCCTTTCTGGCACAAACTTCAAGAAATTGGTGGCACATTCGGTAATTTTTGCCTCATCTGTGTTATCACACGTCAGAAGAACTTCTGAAAGTAAAAATAAAGATTTCTATTACTATTTCTGATATATGCCTGAACACACAAGTTAATGAGTTTATTGAAGTTTAATACACATTTAGTTTAAGTGAATGGTTTCTGTTGCACTCAAATAACCACAAGTTGAAATGCTAGTCTTTATATCTGAAACATATCTGAGTTCACATAATATCCAACTTGTTCTCATTTCTTTAATGTGTATGCCAACAAAATTGAAATGACTAGGTACACAAGACTGCTGCTACTGTAGTTACCTTAGTCCTTAATCTGTATATTGTTTATTTGGATTTCTTCGCATGTATATTTGCAGTTTACTTTTTAGGACAAAATGAAGCACCATGTAAATTTCACTACTACAAATACCCCCTCCCCTCATAAAAAAAATGTTTAATAATCTTAATATTTGCATAGCATCCAATAACACAATCAATTATTAGATTATCAAATTAAATGCTAACTTTTTATAAGATATACTTGTTAAAGATTTTACTTGAAGAACATCAAAATGAAAAGAATAAAACTTTGTAAATAATATTACTTAAGTAAAGTCTTGAAAATCATTAAAAAAAATGACAATCTTAATAATAATCACTAACCTTTGATTAGTTTAAATAAGCATGACTTTGCAAAAGGGAATTTATCCTTCTAGCCCTTCATGTTCATCCCGGCCATCAGTCCATTACTCATACATCTGAAGAAAGAAAATCAAATACACAATGTATTATCAAAACCATTCCATGGAATTATGCGTTAAAATTGGATTGGTATAGTACTGACTGCAAACACAAAATGGACAGGATTTAACTAATAGCTACATTTGTATAATGGTTATTGTACAATGTAACTCCCATTCCCTTGGAATGATATTGAAAAATGCATGTATTATTCTGCACCTTTAGCAAACTTGACTGGGGGGAGGGGGGAATTGCCTTTGTGCAGACTACTGTTTGTCACAACTACAACAATTCGGTTGTTTCGAATCATGTCAATTCCGACCATGTTCCGTCTTTTTCGTGTCTTGACGTCTGAACAAATAGGCAGACGACTTCCGGTGTTTACGCTATTACTGTGACAACGTCAGCATATCATAGTCGTAGATGCGGTAGATTATAAGTAATTGTAATATGGAGACGCCAAGGAAACCGCTGAATAAATACTGGTGTTCGGTACCCCACTATCTGTCTTATATAAGAAATATATACATAAAGGCAGATCGTTTTCCTTTCATGATGCCGACAGCCGCAAATAAAGAAAGAAAACAAATTTAATTTTAAAGAATTATTTGTCTCTGCGTTGAAGTCTTTGATACAAATAAAATCATTTAATTGATATCTGTCTTTTACAGAAAATGTTAAGATATTTTTAACTTGAGAATCGAACGTTAAAACGGCACATATCGATTGGAGTTTTTGTTGTGTACATTGACACCGGAAGCTCAGGACCAGCAGTTCCATCGAAATCACGTGATCTGGCAGACGAAAATAACAAAATTTTGACGGAATGGAAATGATTCGAAACAACCAATTTTTTTAAATTTCTTACAAGTCTGTATAATTTCCAGTTTGCACTTTTCACATATGAAATTTTGTGTCTAGGACCTATATTATGGTCAACTTTTTGTAATAGATCTTATAAGCCATCTTTTTTCTCCAACTTCGGTATTTGTTGTACATTTTTTAACTTATTCCAACACTCTACAACTGTTGAAAAAGTGGCTCAACAATCAGGAAACACCTTAATTGCGGTTTAATTAAAACAAATTTGTATGGCAGTTGTTGACCCATACATACTGTAAGTGAGTCAGTCGGTCTGTATGATTAAATAGTGTCTGCCGTGAAATATTGTCCTCTGTTACAATTGTTTTCTATGATAAAGTCTGAGGACGGAATAAAGCGCAGAGGTGACTTCTTTTGGTCTGCTGGGGATTTTTCATTTGAAAAAGATACAATCTGACACATTTTCAGAGGACAATATTATGGCTTACAGGTCAGCCTGGTCAGCAAATTTACACATGTATTTTAATTCTGTATTTTACCAGCAAAAATATAATAAAATGATAAAAAAGAAGGTGAACATGGGACACATATACTCTTGTCAAAATCAAAGTTGACAGACCTTTTGCAATTCTTAACACAGCCAAATTTCACAACATTTGACCAAATCCAAGGCAAACTCAAGTTATTGAAGGGAAACCAAAACATGACAGAGGGAAAGATAGCCAAACAAGGGTAAAACATAATGCAAAATTGGTCAACTAGAATAAAAGTAAATGCAAACAAAGCAATGTGTCCACGGTTGAACGACAACGAATAACTACCCCAAAATATGGTGTCCCTATCGATAGTATATATACTATCTTCCTATGGTACCGCGGGTTATGCATTTCGTGCGATTGCGCACGTGTAAGCGCCGCCTCGTGGCAAATCTATTTTTGGAAACTGAAAACGTGTTGTCCATGTTGACGTTCATCACCAAGTATCAGCAAAATGTCAATACTTCTGGTGATTAGACCATTTTTATCATTTCAGCTAGAATTTCTAACATGTCTGATACTTCCGCCATAGCAGGTACACTGAAATGTCTTCAAAATATACCTTACTCGATGTCTTACATGTGCAAACTGCTGTTATGTTGTCGTCCGGTTATTTATTTTCAAAACGAGGCTACCTGGAATTTCTCTTTGCTATTTCAAGAAATTGCCGCCCAACAAAATCTAATGGAAAACTTTAATGTGAACTAATTTTGTTTTATTGATATTTTACCATGACAAAAAATTATGTTAACATTTCAAAACCTTTCTGCTGTTATTAAATTTGGTTTGATAGCAATTCCTTCAGTCCTGATGCACACATATGTAAGAAAAAATACTACAACTCTAGATTAAGCATTTTATGTATTTCGAATAAATAAGATAAAAAATATATAACATGGCGTGACCTGCAAATTTGAGAAAATTAATTTCGAAATACTGCAACTGGACAAATTTTCATTATCCAGTAAATATATATGGGTTTATTTGAACATGAGATACATAAACAAATAACTGAAAAGAAGAAACTTATATTTATTGCCTACACGCACACCATACATTCATTTTAGGAATTACCGCGGTACCATAGAAATCTCCCTTTAATGCACTCAGACTAATGGCCGGCGGTCATTTCTCGCTGATGAATTAATGGATGAAAGGAATCGGACAATTTTGCAACTGAAAGTATTGCAACATAATGCAGATTAAATAGAAAACAAAACATAAGTATAATCAGTTTCTTTAATTGCGTATCTAAGGTAAATAATTAAGTACCGTGGTACCATAGAACCCCGGGCTACTTGCAGAAACAGTGTTTTAACATTTATAATCTGCTGTTTTTTTCATTTTCATGAGTCACCTTAACAGACAGTAAGTAGGAAGTCACAAACCTATGACACATCAAAGTAGTTTTTTTTGTGCAGCCTGTTTTGCTGGGGAGTCAAACAAAAAGTTTACTAACCATGAACAGTGGTCAGTGCAAGTTGCAACAACGTAAATCAAACAACACGAGCACTGTTCTTTAACCAGAGTTTAAAACGAAAATCTTGGTGGTGGTGTTTAGTGATATGCAAATTACCTCTCCAAAACAGTTTTCACCAAAAACATAACCCTCAGGATACAAAAATCTTCTGCTTCTTCGTGTCTCTGTTAGTGTGTTGATATGCGCTCTCGATATTTAAACTGCTCGGTAATGCGCATGTGCGAATTTTGTTACTTCCTGTTTCTAGCCCGCGAAAATTTTAAAATGATAAAACGAAATTTTACCTACGGATTCGATTAACAGTTCAACGCATACATGGTGGTTTCTAGTAGGAAGGAAGTCCCAGTAAGAGACTTATATTAAATTGAAACAGAGACATATTTGGCTATGATTTAAATTAAGGGATTTGTCTTAGGAAAAAAAAAGGGGGGGTGCATGAAAATAAAATTAGGAAGGGGTTGGCCTTAACGTGAAATAGGCATTTTGCTCTTTTTGCACCAACTTCATTATTTGCTGACTGCTAAAAACTATTTTAGCCTATCTTTCACTCTGTGAGAAATATTATTGCAACTAGTTTCCAACTGATATATGAAAATAATAATCGTAGTCACCAAAAACAAATAAATCCAGAATTCTCTACCTAAAAAGGGCCTAACCCAAGAGTTTCAAATAAGCCCTCCCCCTTTAATATTGCATCTCCTTTGAACTGAGAAGGTTGGATGTTCAACGTTGAAAGAACGTTGCTGTTTTCAACGTTGTTCCCACTACGTAATATCAACGTAGACTCAACGTTGCAAATTCAACGTAGAAATTGTAACGTTGAAACAACGTTGAATTTTGGTTGTTCAACGTAACAACCAAATTTCAACGTTGATGCAACGTTGTTGTGCCTGCTGGGTTATATCTAGTCGAATAAATTTTATGTGATCTGGGATAAAATGTACAAAATTATATGAGAAAATCAATAGAACTCTTTAAATAAATGTTAGAAAATACCGATGGGGCAATCAAAAATAGACAATCCAGAGAAACTGTCAACATAGGGTATATAAGACAAAGAAAAACAAAAAAAATACACAACACAATATGTGTTGGACACAACTACACGTAAGCAAACACAAATAACGTAAATGAGACATGAGCTCTCCTACAAACAACTGGGGGTAAATTAAATATTCTAATATGACGTCCTTTAAACGCTTTGAGTCAAAACCCATGGAAAAATAATATATACTGGGTTTACCTCATTCCGATGGTCTTACGAAACACACCTTGTAAAATATACGATACCTATCGTTTGAATGGATCTGTATTCATACAAACATATTATGCTATTAACTAATAAAAAAATAATAATATCCTTTTAAAACAGGAGTTTTAACCTCGTGTTCAAGTTATCGATTGTTGACAGTTCTCCGATGGGACCTTTTTTGACCTTAACCTCGTTCCGATGTACTGGGAATTCCCTGTTATGGAGAGCCATTGGGGCTAATATGCTTGACTGCTTTGGCGGGTTATTTATATCAGATATATTTGAACCAAATAAAAGATTTTTTTTATTATTTTAAAAATTCTGTATAACACACTTAGATGGAAAAAAGATTTAAATGTAAAAAACAATTGATATTTTTTTTAATTGTTTGGGATTAAATTTTATGCACTTTTTGGCAATTTTCATTTTAAATATCACATATTTTAGGAGTTGGAAGAAACATATGATGGTATAATTCCAAAAAACAACGCTTGATCTTTTTTCTTAAGTTGTTCACTCATGCCGTGACATAGCGCACGTTATTGTGACGGTGCTAAAAAAAACTAATTCAAGGCCTTCTGTGTGTATTAACATAAAATTTCGGAAGAGTTTGTTGTAAAAAAATATACCAAAATAAACCATAGAGTATAAGGGATATTATTATTGCTGTATTTTTGCAATATTTTGAATTTTGTCTTTTCATTTCACGTCTTGAAATACTAGTGAGTCAGGATAAACGCCTTGTAAGATGTAACATTGCTCATGTTAATTGCCGGGTTTTTTGTAAATAGCGCGAAAACGGACGCTCAAAATGTGCTGAAAATCGGCTAAAAAATAAATGTCATAATACTAAATACGTCATAAAACGATGAAATTTATCCGTTGAGGTTTCGGAATTTTCAACCCATTTCTGTAGCTTCATCATTTGTGTAAGATTAAAACTGGAATGCGCAACTCTTCAAGAAAAGACATATTTTCTAAAAATTCTGACAAAGGTGAGTGAAAATTTCTATAAAATGTTAAAGTTCTACATCACACCAGCAAACAATAAAAAACTTGTGGTTGAAATTTGAATATTGTTGAAATAGTAAGAACAGTGCGTTGTCTGAAAATATGTCAAAGGCCGAAGTTTACATCTTGCAAAAGATCAAATTTCATTTACAATGCCATATAAAAATAAACGAATGTGCATTGCAAATATAATCATTTTGTATTATATTAGTTCTCTTAAAACGGTCACCATTAATACCAAATACGTGACTTTTCGATGAAAGGGAAACAAGGCCTGAAAGAAATGAATGATCAGAAAAAATGTCTACTTTACGATTTCAACGTTCATATTTTCAATCACAATATTGACGATAAATTTTACAAATAACGTTCGCTCGCTTTGTGTCGTTTTTCAAACTACTTCATGGAAAAATATTTAATATTTGAAAAATATGGACAGAAGAAATAAATCGCTAAATAATCGGAAGAAATACAATCTTATTAGAATTAAATCTCCCGATCCACCCCCACCCTTTTTTTCGACATAAAGAAAAAAAAGGGGCGGAAGATTTAATTTTAATTAGATGAAGTAGAAATAATTCTTCCAATTATTATATTTTTAACAAATGTGTTAGCACTGTGTATATAAATATAACGATGTTCCGGTGCAAGTATACTTTTTGATTTTTTAGAATGACCACTTCAAAGTATACGAGCAATGCTGAAAAGGCAAGATACTACAAAGAGCTGAAAAGAAAGAAGAAGTCTGAAATAAATAAAAGGAGTTATTCTAAAAATTCGGAAAAATTTAAATCTGAAAAAGCATATAGTGACAGCAAAGCAGCTAAATATAACAGGGGGCAAAGGCTTAAAATTAAAGAACAAAAATTGAAAATCGACGAAAAGCTCATGAAAGCAAAAATTTATTAAAGAAAACACAGATTAAATAAAAAACTTAACTTTATGCAGAACTCCGAATGTCAATTTAGCAATAGAATGGACAAGTGTCGGTCTGTACACAAACTGAAAAAAAGTTTACCGGTCCGGATCCAGCGAAACGTGAAGCAGTTTTAAAAGCATATATTGAAGTGTCACCTGCCATGAAATGTGTTCGGGAAAAAATATCCACTAGTTATGGTGATGAAACTGCAGAAAAAATTATTGCAAATTTGCACACATTTATTCATAAATCAAAATTGAAAAGGAATGACGATTCCAGAATGACAATGAATATTTTAAGTGCGTCCGTTAGCGGCGAAAGTGTTAATGACCCTAAAGCAGATCGAAACATTGCTAAAAAAAACTTGGGTTAAAACCAAGACGATTGTTCGGAGGAAAAACAATAAGAACCCAAATTTTAAAAACAG
>MJUT01014137.1:30503-45310 GCA_002080005.1 Gigantidas platifrons | reverse complement strand
TTATCGAAATACTTAAATTGAAAGACAGACAACACAATAGCAAAATGAAAAAGGACAAAAGGTCAAACAACGATCTACACAACTCTACACAGAAAACTAAATATCGATCAAAATGAACCCACTAAAAACTGAAGATGAACTCGTGTGTTCCAGAAGGGTAAAATTGGCAATACATTTAAGGATATGGCTAAGGCGAAGGTTTATGGTGCTTAACGCCACTTTCAACAATATTTTAGTTATATCTTAGCGGTCAGTTTTATTGGTGAAGGAAACCGGAGTACCCGAGGAAAACAGCTGAAAAACTTTATCACATAATGTTGTAGCCAACGGGGTTTGAACAGGGTGTTGTAAAACTACTGCTATAAAACCATGACGGCCCCTTTTCGGATATGTCATAGATATATCTGTAAATATGCTCTCCCAAAAAAGAAACGAAACATGTGAAAATTATTATTTACTTTTTCAACATCATTTTAAATAATAATATATACAATATCTTATTTGCACAAACACATTTACAATAAATGGTTATGGCGAACATTGGCAATACACAATAACAAATGATTATGGCACTGAGTTAGGCCATGGAGTGACAGTGGTTTATACATGTATACAAGTACAATCATGGTAAACAAGAATTAGACAGTTTTTCTTTCTAAAGGAACGACCATTTATCTTGAAGGGGGGTTATGGTTTTTTCTGAAAAAATATTCTGATTCCCAATGTTGCTGAAAACAATATTTTGATTTTGGGGGAGGAAAAAGAAAATAATCTGATTCAGGGTTTTTGTCATATAACCTAATGTTATATTCTGGAAAAAAATTTCGTGATTTGCGCGACAAACAAAAATATTTTATCTCTCGTGCTGTCCGTAGAAACTTTTCTGAACGAAAAAAAACCATAGCCCCTCTGCAAGTTAAATGGTCGGTCCCTAACAAGCATTCATTTATAAAATTAAGAGATATCTTTAATACAGCATATGAATCAGTATTCAATAATGAAGACAAAAAACCCCTCTTGATAAGGAACGTGAATTCCAATTTGAGTAAATTGCCTTTAGTTTCTGAATATAATTATCTCTAGCTGGTTTATAACTTGAACAATTTAAAAAGAAATGTTCTCCGTCTTCAATTTTTCCCATGTTACATGACAGACAAATACGATTCTATTTATGGACTTGAACATATCGTCCAAGATCTATCTTAAGGGAGTGGGCACTAACACGAAATTTACAAAGTGTTGATCTGTCTGATTTGAATTTCAAGACATCAACATACATGCGGTCTAACACCTATGTTATGTACACTGGAAACAAATCAAGTTTAGTACTACTTGTGATTAAATTATTTTGATTTTGTAAGGCTTGGTCATTAATTCTTTGTTGAATGCATTTCAAATGATAGCTTATGTTAGTTAATTCTGGTTTAAATGGAGAAAGCCCAATTTATTTAACCACTCTTTAACAGTTTTAACCCAAATACTGTTTTCTTCAACATTTCTGAAAATTTTATAAACAAGACTATCTTGAGAGTTAATAATATGTACCAGAAATGTTATTGCCGCTAGCTGGATTTTAGTCTTCATGTGTTTTCTATTGCGTTCAGCTAGATAAGCAGCATTAGAAGCTTAGCAGTGAACACATAGAATTTCCTTCACAAATTTTAGTTGTAAAATGCACAAAAGGTTCAGTGTCTTTGAAGTTACTACCAGCTCCCCACACTTCATTACCATATAATATGATTGGAACAAGAGTGTCAAATAATTTTTCTAAAAAATCACAAGGGTTATTAATTGTCTTTTTTATTTTAAACCAAGCTTTCTTGCCCTTTTCCATGAGCATTTTGATGACATGTTTAAATTGCCTGTGTATTTAATATTTAAACCTAAATAACAGTATGATTTCACTGTTTCGTGGTACTCATTATTAAATTTGAAGCATTTAGAATGTGTTTTCCCATTGGAGTTGAAAACTGTAATCTTTGATTTGTGTTTATCTACATCAAGTTTCCAGGAGCAACAACAATCTTTTAATACATTTAGTGAGTTTTGCAAACCTTCTTACGAATTGGAAAGCAAGACAATATCATCAGTATATAATAACGAATTTAAAGAAATGTCACCAATCACTACTGGGTCAGTGTTGGCATTATTTAATTCTTTCACTAAATCGTTTATGTATAAATTAAATAATATAGTTCTGAGTACATCCCCCTGCTTCACCCCACAGGTTGATACAAATTCAGGGCTGATGCCATTTTTGCATTTTATTCTACAACAAGTACACTGATGCATATAATATATAATATATCATCTTAAAGATTTTAGAAGGGAAGTTGTATTTTAGCAACAAGTAAAATAAACCTTCACGCCACACAGTGTCAAAATTTTTCCTTAAGTCAATAAAAGCTGCAAAGACTTTATTTTTCTTAGTCTTATAGATATCTATTATTGACTTCAAAATGAAAATGTGATCAGCAGTCCTGGATTTTTCGTTCAAACCTATCTGATTTTCACTGATTAAAATATTTACATTAACAAAATTTAAAATTCTAGCATGTATAATTGTGTTAAACAACTTTCCTCAGTTTGGAGGGATCTAATTTATTATCCTTTTTATGGATTAGTGTAATCAAACTTTCATTCCAAATCTTTGGAAATTCACCTTTCATGAAAATTAGATTAAACTGTTTCAAGATGGGATTAAGGACAGGCATGCCATATTTAATCATTTCATTTGAAATGTAATCATTCGATGTTGCTTTACCATTTCTTAGTGTTTTAATTGCTTTAGTTAATTCATCAGAAGTTATTGGTCTATTGAATTCATCATCAATGTCATTATGCTGACTCTTTAATTCGACTTATTTAGCTAATACAAAGTTATGAAACTTATTATTGAGTATTCTAACAGACTGTGTATTAATCTTTGCAAACAATTTTACTTTCATTTAAATTTTCAGCTACATTATTCTCAGACATACTACTCAATTTGCTAAGCATATTCCAAAACGTTTTTGGATCATTTTTCATATTAGAATACATGTCATCATATATTTGTTTTTTTTTTTTATATTTTCTTTCTTCCATTTTACATTTTCTTCTAAATTTTTAGCGGAATGAATAAAAAGCTTTTCTGTAGGAACCATTATCAGGAAATATGTTCAACAGAGAACAGTATCGTTTTACTGTTTTATAAAGTTCCTGACATGATTCTGAAAACCATGGTTTATTTTTGGAAGTAATTTGTCTTTTGACAGTACGTTGCTTTATAAAATTTGTTGACATGCGGGCTGTGTCATACATAATAGAATTAAAATTACTAACTGCTGACTCGCAGTCATTGTGATCTTCACTCATAAATACTTGAATTTTGTGCTTAACATTTAAACTTTGAATATTAGTAGTGTAACGAATAATTGCCTCTTCGTCCCAGATAAATTATCCAGGTACAGGATCCAGTTTTGTATTGTGATCAGTTCTGTGGTCATAAAAATTAGTAAGCAGAGAGCAGCTAATTGGACAATGGTCTGAGATTGGAGTAAAAGCATGCACAATAAAATTACCAGTGGTCTGTAACAAATTTGTTGATAAAAGTTGAATCAACTAGACTAGATCCGTTATATGTGATACAAGTACATTTACCATATAAATCTCCTATTGTCCTTCCATTTAATATTCTAAGACTACTTTCTTTACATAATTCAATTAGTAATTTACTAGTTTTGTTTATCATTTTGTGATCAAGATTATTTCTTGACATTTTTGAATCGACCAAGTAGTTCAAGTCATTAGATTTAAAAAAAATTGACAGTCATATGTAATAACAAAATCTGGGACTGTCTTTGTATAAGCATTAAAATCTCCCTGGATGATAATATTACCAAGTTGACTATATTATTCTATATTACGTAAAAGAGTAGAATACATTTCATTAATATCTTGTACCGCACCTGACGAATTTTCAGGAGAAAAATAAATTATTGCAAGGTAGATGTCTCTTTGCAGACTAAACAAATTGTGATCTAGTCTTACCCATAAAATATCACTATGGCTAAATGGTAATTTAGATACACCTTTAACTATGGATTTTTTAGCATACATAGAAACACCACCAGAGCATAGTCTGGCCTTTTTATGCTTCTTTCTGGTATTATTACATACAAGTGTAAAACCAGGCAAACTATTAACAGTCTTACCACTGTCACTCCATGTTTCGACTAAACTAATAACATGCATTTTAGACATAAATTTAACAAAAGTATGATCAATAGTTTTTTTTCAGGAGTAACCCTTGAATGTTCCACATAC
Organism: Gigantidas platifrons; assembly: GCA_002080005.1. Taxonomy (NCBI): domain Eukaryota; kingdom Metazoa; phylum Mollusca; class Bivalvia; order Mytilida; family Modiolidae; genus Gigantidas; species Gigantidas platifrons. The sequence continues at coordinate 41,002 of MJUT01014137.1, read as the reverse complement.
CAATATTAAGGAGTTAACCCTTGAATGTTCCACATACCAATATTAAGGCGCTAACCCTTGAATGTTCCACATACCAATATTAAGGAGTTAACCCTTGAATGTTCCACATACCAATATTAAGGAGTTAAACCTTGAATTTTCCACATACCAATATTAAGGAATTAACCCTTGAATGTTCCACATACCAATATTAAGGAGTTAACCCTTGAATGTTCCACATACCAATATTAAGGAGTTGACCCTTGAATGTTCCACATACCAATATTAAGGTTATTGGCAAAAGAACTACTTACTGACATTCTGAGAAAGTGTATGGGTTTTATGCCATAATTTGTCAAAAGGATGAATAATGAGGAAAATAAAAAAAGGTCTAGATTATAAGTTAAATATGATTGATTGATTGATTTTTTGTGTTTAACGCCACTTTCAACAATATTTCAGCTATATCATGGCGACCAGTTTTAGCGGTAGAGGAAGCCGGAGAGAACCACCGACCATGGGCAAGCAACTGGTAAACTTTATCACTTGCGGTTGCGAGTCCAGTGCACCCTTTTTTGTAATTTACAAAGCTGGGCGCGAACCCACGCCGTATTTGTGATAGGCTTGTATGCGACCTAACTCATTGAGCCACCCGGGCCCCTTAAAGTTAAATATGCGTTTATGTAGTCGAATTTAGACTACTAAATAACATATAGCAATAAGAATTCCATGTTTGAATAAATGCTTAACATTTTGGAATTTTTAAGTAGAAATACAAAACCGAAGATGTATGTGCTAATAGTAAACTAAATTCTAGGTTCTATTTATAGTCAGTCTGCTTCACACATAAACATGATACCATGAAAAGAGAGATAACTCTTCTTTGCAATTGCACTGGATACTAAGAACATAATGCATAACTGTCTAAGCAAATAATGTAAACTAAACTCTAGTTTCTATATACACAGAGTGTTACTTAAATATAAACTCTTGTATGCTTTGAGTTACAGATGAATGAAAAAAAATGCCAAAAGAATACCAAAAAATGTCATGAAATTTACGATTACATAGTTAACTAATTGGTTGTTAATAACACTCTAGCAATCGGATTAGAACTCATGTCCTGTTTGTTGTAATTGTCCGAACGGTCCCCATAGCCATGTGTTGAAGAACGGTGGCATCGGCATGTCAAACGGTCCTTGATGTGGAGAAACTTGAGGAGGGTTAGGTATCTGATAAGTGTAATTCGAATTGTTGTTATTGTTATTGGACGAATTACGGTATTGTACATTTCCATTACTGTGAGGGGATGCTCGTTTATTTGTAGTAGAATTTACTCTTTGCCTATTCCCTCTCTGGATATTGTTTGTTGTGCGTGGTACATTTAAACCTTTTTTCAGATAGCTGACCACAGCTGGTATACCTTTTGTAATGCTTAAATGAACATTATCATGGAACATGTTCTCAGTTAGGATAAATGGGTCCAGAACTTTCACTTTACTCAGACCTTCTCTGGCAGATGTTATTAGTTGATTGGCATCAGTTATCAAAGAATCGTCCATATCTTTCCGCCTTAAGATTGGCATAACATATATATTTGAGAGTGGCCAGATTGAAGTCATCAGAGTAAATAGAGTTTTGAATTCCTCATGATTAACACCTCCGTTTTGCAGATCTCTTGCACCGACCTGCACCACAATTGTTTTGGTTTAAATCTGTTTCCATTTTTCTCAATAAATGACGTACAGGTTTTAGTACCTCGACGAATGTATCGTTTGACAGTTTTTTCGTTTGGCGAACATCTTTTAGGTTGTATTCTTTACAGAATAGAATCACTAAGAATTAAATTGTCACAAGTTGTTACCTGCACATTGGTTTCTTGTTCTGTGTCACTTTCTAGGTCAGATTCATGAACATATATTTTCTCACTATCATCTCTCGTTTGTACCTTCATGCTTTAGATCGTATTCGATAACCTGTTCTTTGACGATTTCATGTAATGTTAGGTAGGATTATTTGTGTTCATTCCCAAGATGTTGCAAGGTATCAAGTTTTTCTAAAATGCGTTCTTGGTTTTCAGTAATTTTCTTTATCTGGTTATCCATAGTGCTTGATTTGGTGTGTAAAGATTCTACTATGGAGTTATTGTGTTTCAATTTTGCTTCAATAGAATCAAGTTGTTCTTTCAGTTGCTTGGTTGTATTTTTTATTTGCCCACTAACTGTTGGTGCAATGTTGTCCACGACTTTTTTTTACATCTGATACAAAATTTATGATTGATAGAGTGGATGCTTGTAAGTTTAACTTGAAGTGTTTCCTGGTGTTGGGCCACCCTCTCTTTTGTGGTGCTCACGGTGGGAGTTCGGATACCCACATCAGGTGATTTCACAGTTTTGAAGTTTGTTTCTTCAGTTTGTGATATATCTTGTATATCTTGGAAATTGTCTTCAGATTGTGATGTATCTTGTGTATCTTGGAAGTTGTGAACCAACTCTTTTAGGATATTAAAGTACTTATTGTAAAACACTTGACATTTTGATCCTTGAATAACAACAGATCAAGTATTGTAAATGTTTATTTTTACTGACAACGAAGCGTGACCTTGACCTTCGTTCAACGATACTTTACTCACAGTTACTTGAGTGTCATCCTTTATAACTTTGACCTGGTCTGCTTCGAAGTGAGCAAGAATGACTAGTTTCCAGGTATGAATGCAGTCTGTTTTGAATGATACATTGTTTGTGTGCCCATCAATCTGCTCATGGACCATAGGGTTTTCATTGTTATTATTGCCGTCGATCTCCAGCTCATAATCTTTGAATCTGTTCGGCATTTTTGAAGTTCATTAGGCAATGGCGATTAATGTTAATGTGATATTATTAGCTAATGTACAGTTTTCCCTTTCATAAGCATCCCTTATTTCAGGAAATTTAGTTCTTCACATAAATACAGAAATAAACATTACATTATATGGAAATTTGGCACACTGATTGTTCAGACTTTGAAGTTCATTAAACTTTCAACATTTATCACATTAAAGTCCATAGCGTTCAGATGACGTCACTTCAAAGTCAATATATGTTGTGCCCACCATTAACCTGTAACGCAGCACGGACACATCAGCATTCTAAGAACGCTATATCCGGGTATTTCACATGAGAAACCGGACAGTGACAGCAAGAGAAACAGCATCAAATGTCCAGGGACTCCGACGAATATCGGGACAGACAATCAGAAACCGTCTCCGTGAAAATGGCTTACGCGCCAGACGTCCTTACTTTGGCGCTGTAATGGGACTTGCAAGGGTCCGATGCTGCAACAGAGTAAGGATCTGGGACCTGGAAAACTGGAGGCGAGTCTGGTTCAGCGATGAATCAAAATTCATGCTGCAGAAAAGGAAAGGCCGTACACGTGTCTACAGACGCCGGAATGGGAGGTTCGCAAGGAACTGCGTCCTTGAGGTCGACAATTTCGGCTGAGGAAGTGTGATGATGTGGGGTGCCATATCCTACGCGCTAACTGGTGCACTTCCCCGGCAACCTTAACGCTGCTCAATACTGAGATGAGGTTTTGACACTACACATGCTACCCGAAATGAAGTTTTTCAGCATAACAACGCTCGGCCGCACACAGCTCGTGCTACTGTTGATTTTCTAGCCAAGCAGAACGTAACAGTACTCCCCTTACCGTTTAAATCACCATATTTGAACCCAATATAACATTTGTGGGATGACTCGGATCGACGCGTGCACAGTCGTCAACCAGCGCCACAAACTCTGCAAGAACTGTAGCAGGCTCTTAAGCAAGATTGGTGGAGAATTCCGCAAGACCGTATTCGTGGATTGATCGAGTCTATGCCGAGACGAGTCCGTGCTGTGTTACAGATTAATGGAGGCACAACAGATATTGACTTTGAAGTGACCTCATCTGAACCTTACTGTGATAAATTTTGACATTTGAAAGAACTTTAAAGTTTGAACAACCTGTGTGCCAAATTTCAGAGTAATGTAATGCTTATTTCTGTATTTAAAAAAATTGAAGTAAATTTTAAAAAAATTCACATGTTGTGGGTTTTTTTTTTGGGAGAGTATATGACTGAAATATTGTTGACATTTGAGTTTATTACTATGAAAACTTCTATCGAACTGTTTTGTTTTGTTTAAATATATATACAGAAACAATTCATCAAAGCATCAAAGCATCGATATATCGAAGAATGTATTGTTTAGTAACTTTAAGGTCTTTAATTTAAAAATTGATTGTTTCATTTGAGGAATATTTTCGGCTGCAAATTATATATTAAGAAATGCAGAAATTGTATTGCGATAAATTATTGAATAAAAAATGTTTTACAACGGATCATTTTAAAATCTTCTAACAACAATGATACTGTCCTATTTTCTACATTGAACTCCTGAATATTAAGGTTTGAAAGAAACTCAAAATGAATACCATGAATTGTACAGTAGTGGTTCGCCATTTTCCCATATGTAATCAGTGAACCAATAGCCTTTCCCTTTCTTGGTTAATCCTACAAACATAAGATACAATGAATCATTTTCGTAAACAAAAAAAAACATCATTTAATGAAAGGCGGGGAAGAGGATTTCAAATTCAATTTGTTGAATATTGAATCTGTGCATAGGGTTAGGGTTAGGGTTTTTAGCGCAATCAATTTGGGATCAATTTATGTGTTCGGATTAGATAGTAATTTGTTTTACCCGTGGGACCAAGAAAAAATAGTCTTATAACACAGGTGACATCTTAAAAGAGATTCAATGCATATAAAATGGGCTTTGTCACATTGTTAAAATAACGTATATCATATACTAAATATAAAATATCAGCATAACAAGAAAATTTGGTCTATACCACACCTATTTCAAATTAAAATATATCTAAACTGTTCAAATCAGCCTAATATTAGTAATTAAATATTTACATCAATTTAAAGTATTCACTTCACCCTTATATATATATTTTGTTCTCCCTTCTTTAACTCACAACACATTTATATTCTAATACAAACACAAAGTTAAGCAATACATGTAGTAGAATTATTCAAATTCTATATTAAATGTTTTCTTATGAGCGCAAGTTTGCCTTGAGAAGTCGCCGTCAAAATATATAATTGATTGATTGATAAAATGTTCTATGATAGAACAAGAAAAATATGACATTTTAATACATGTGACTGCTTAATATAGATGGTCGCATGAGCAGGCTTGACTATATTCTAAATTTCTGATATACTAACATACCAATAAAAATGGCTTTCGGCATCAACATAGTTTGTATTCCATCGATAATCAGTCTGTGCATGAAATCCATTTCCTCTTTAGAACTAATTGACACAAGATGGCCTCCGTTTTTATCACAGTGAAACTCTGCCTGTTCCTTGTTAAGACTTGAATTGGTAAACATCTTATAGCAGCTTTCTCTAAATCCCTTCCATCCAGTCAAACAGTCTTCTAAGATATCAGTATAAAGACACACACATATATATATATTTGTATTTACTTCATGCAAGAAGAGTTTGATACCAAAGGGGTTATCAAAATCCGTAAATCGAAGAACAGACAAAACAATGGCCAAAAGAAAAAGTACAAAAGGACAAGCAAGTCATTCTGTCAGATAGAAAACGTATGTTGCATGCATTTATGTAATTATTGTTGATTCCAAACTTTACGTCAGATGAGTATATTTCCTGTTATATACAGTGAAGTGAAAGGATTAGGGTGTAATGGTGTTTAAAGCCACTTTCAACAATATTTTCAGGCGGTCAGTTTTATTGTTGGAGGAAATCGGAGTACCCAGATAAAACCACCAACTTGTCGCAAGTGACTGACAAACTTTATCATATAATTTTATATCGAGTACACCTCGCCATGAACGGGGTTCGAACTCACAGCTTTAGTGGTGATAGGCATTAATTGCATAGGTGGTCATAAATCCAACTTCTATACGATCATGACAACGACGCCCACTCTGGATTATATATATTGTTGATCTTGTTCTCGTCCTGAAAATAGCTGAAATACTGCTTGCTTGGCGTAAAGCAATAATCAATCAATCAATCAATCAATTTGCATTCCGGGATATTTCCTAATTTTCTAAACTTACCAGAAGATACATATTGGCTCATATTTGAAACTGCATTAATGATCTTATATCTTCCAAAAAATCCTCTTCCTGATAGATAATTACCTACTCGGAACTCTATGGCCATCATATGCCAATTTGACTTGTAATGAGTACTTTCTATACCTTTCCTATATGATCTACCAAACGATGATTTCGTTCCTTCCAAAGAGATATCAAATATTTCAATAAAGGAGACAATGTTGGTTTCAATTATAATATCTAGGTCTATAACGGTGAGTTCTATATATTGTCCTATCCTGCCTTCTAATTTCCAGTTATTTATTTCAGATCTGGTGTAGAAAGATGGATATAAGTAAGATGCAATCAACCCCACTTTATTTGAGCAGTTGTTAAACTGGGTTCCGTCAATTCCGCACCCTGGAAAATCTGTAATTATTTTACATAGACAATTTTATATGTCTGAAAAATTAACCCCCAAGACTATTAGAGTTATAGTTTTTTTTTGCTGACTATTTTCTATTTGCTTTTTTGTAATAATTCCGCAGAAGGATTTGAATCCAAGCAGTTGAGACACTGTGGCATTTAATCAGCAAAAAGTATATAGCTTCAATAAATGTGGTGATACAACATACTTTATTACGCAATGAGAGATGCAAGTTGAAATTACTGTCAGGTGTCACGTTTTTACCCGTTCAATTGATTTGAAGGCATAATGAAATTATTAAAGAATATGATGCAATATATCTTCTTAATATTTTTCACAACTTTCTGTCTTAAAATGTTATTGGGTTGAAACATTACGGAGTATGTGTGTCACAAATGACCAGGCAGACAATGGACAAAAATATACGGACGCTTTAAATTTTCCCTATATATTTCATATTAAACTATGAATTTTCTAAAATTTATTCTGAAGTCAATTCAAGTCCTATTTTGATATTTTTTGAACTAGCACAAACAGAATTGCAACATAGTTAAATAAGATAAACAATTGGAGAATACACAAGTCAGACACAACACTGAATATATTTCGTCCAAAACATAATACAATGATAGTACTTTTGTAGACAATTATTTGGGTCTGTGTTTAAATTATGACAATATGAAATATAGGTCTCTAAATATTGTTTGAAAATTACCATTATAAACTGCATACTTTTCTGCTTTTGTTGATAAAACAATTATCAAATTGGGACATGATTTGGCAGCAGGATAATTATTTGAAAAACCATAGTTTTATATGAAATACATAGGGAAAGTCAGAAGCATACAGTACTTTTGGCCACTGTCTGTTGTATATGTTCCTTTTGTCGCAATCAATATCCGGTCCTTTCCTCATTCATTATTTGTCACCAGGTTTGTAACAAGAGTAACACAACGGGTGCCACATGTGAAGCAGGAACTGCTTACCCTTCCATACTATCGGTGAGATTAGACTTCCGAAGACATTTACTGTTCTATATTTCCAGCCTAATCTCGTCACAAGTCCTATCAAAGGTATTCTGGAAATTCAAAATATGACCCCCTGTGCATTCCGAAGCGAATTTCGTCTTGGACGGATTGTGTCAGATCAACTTAAGATAAGATTTCTTATATAGACATATTTTCTAGTTCAAATCTGCAAAAAACAATGATAATCTATTACTGTTTTATGTAATTAAAGATCCATAATATCCATAGATCAAAAATTTAGGCCGAATTGTAAGCCATTTTTATGTGTCTACCACGTGATCAATTACGTGATGTTTTTAGCTATAGTCCGTTTCTCGATATAAGATTTCATAAAGGTGTTTTATCTATTGTTCAGCTATATCATGACGAGAACACGTTTATTTTCAATAAGATGATGAGGTCCGCATTGTATTAGAACAACACGCTTAGTTGGATTGTTATAGTGCTAGCTCACTGAAACAACGGTCCGCGGATAGACATGTCGTACAACCCGAACACATTATCATCATCTCGAGCTTTGGTCTTTCCTCTATATGCTGCGTGCTTCACGGAGAAGCAACAGATTCCTATTTTATAATATTTGGTTTGACCCGATCGAGACTCAAACACACGATCTACCGCAATAGAGGCGAGCACGCTAACCATTACATCACCGTTGCGGAAGACGAAAAAATACTATACGGTCTGAACAATTCTAAAATCCAATTGAAGAATTGTAGAAAGATGCAACATCGATACCCCCAACACATATATACATATACTTTCCTGACTGACTAAAATGGTACAAAGCTAAAAAAAAAAATACAATAGACATTTTCCTATCTAATCGTACTGTATAAAGGATATCAACAGACACGTTGTAAGAATAAGCACTCTAACATTATACAGTAAAACCAGTCTAAACAACTCCTGACTAAACCAAACTGCTGTATATGAAAAGTTTGAAGATAACAAAGGTGTAATGAGAATCCACTAAACATTGAATAAAGACTCATTGTATTACCGGTAAATCTTTGTCAATAAAAACGTAGATATCAAATCCAATATCTATACTATTATGCGCTGGTTACCTGTTGTCTAATGGTCTATTCTGGTTACCTGTTGTCTAATGTTCTATACTGGTTACATGTTGTCTAATGTTCTATACTGGTTACCTGTTGTCTAATGTTCTATACTGGTTACCTGTTGCCTAATGTTCTATACTGGTTACCTGTCGTCTATAATATTCTTCACTGCTCACCTGTTGTCTATACTATTCTACACTGGTTACCTGTCGTCTATAATGTTTTACACTAGTTACCTGCTGTCTATAATCTTCTAGATTTGTTGCCTATTGTCTGATGTTTTGCAATGGTTACCTATTGTCTAATGCTCTATACTGGTTACCTGTTGTCTAATGTTCTACAATGGTTGCCTTTTGTCTAAGTTCTACACCGGTTACCATATGTATAATGTTCTATACTGGCTACCTATTGTCTATAATGTTCTACATTGGTTACCTGTAACTGAATGTTCTACAATAATTACCTATTGTCTAATATTCTACTCTACATACCTGTTGTCTCTATTTTAAACTGGTACATATATCCACTTGCCGTTAGACGCCTAAAACAAGATGTGAATGTTATCACCACTGTATGGGTGCTTGCTATGAAGGTGGCGTATCTATATCTTGTTTGATTGGCTGCAGTGATCTTTATAATATTACTTTCATTACCTATGTTGAGGTATATGGTGTCATTACAATTAGATGGGACTGTATCGTAGTGACCAGCCTGAAAAAAACCAGATTGCAATCGTTTGAAATCTTGAATTTTAAGTACACGTATTGTGTAGTCATTGTCGGAGTGTTTGCCTCATATTCTCCTTTTGATTGAATATCTGGTTTTTTTTCTCTCATCAAATTGCAAATGGTTGTGTAGTGTTGCAAAATGCTTACTTACACAAATCAAAATGTTAATATAGACGATGTGTATCAGAGTTGACTATATATATATGAGTAGCACTGCGGGTGTCTTATAAGAACCAGGATTTTCTTACACATCTCGAGCACATAGGTTCATCCCCGGCTTGTGGTGGGGTTCGTATTGCTCATTTTTTTTTAGTTTTCTGTGTTGGTTTTATTTTGTCTTTGTTGTATGTCTTGTATCCAATCTTGTCTGTGTTTCTTGAGTTTACTGCCGGTTTTAAATAGTGGGCTTCGTTTTGCAAATTGTGTCCTATTATGTGTCTCTGCGTTTTTTGTTCCGTTTTTATGTCAATAACGATTTCGATAAAATAACGATGTTGGTTCGTCTTTATCCCAGTTGTTAGTTGAAATGTTAATGTCTTAATGTGTTGTTTATTATTGGTTGTGTATAGCGATGTCAATCATGTTGTCCTATCATATGTCTTTATGTTCTTAGTTACGTGTTGTGATGTTCCTTGCGATTTCCGCATAAAAACTATGTTCGGTCCCAGTTGTTTGTATGAGGGCTTTCGTCTTACTTATGTTATATGTGAATGTCAATTTCATGTATATTTCACAAGTGTAGTTTATTTCATAACACAAATACATATACTTAAATACATAAAATCTACCAAGATAATTTAAATTATCGTAATTTCTGGAGACTGTTCTTGTTGCGAATTTTTTGCATTTGTTTGCATATTTATTTTGTTTTATAAATGAGTTGTTCATTGACCGAACTGCTAGATATACGACATGTATTTACAACAAACACAATTGGTTCCGTACTAGCACTAATATAAAATAAACAACAATAAACTGATATACCTCTGATGGTTGTTCTTTTTTAGCATGCACAGTCAGTGAAACATAAAGTACTGTAATACGTATGTAGGTACCGTTTAAACCTGTTATCGTTGTTATCCTTCGAATACCCCTTCCATTGGATGATGGGTAAAATGGCGAATATATATCACGTGTCTCTCCAGGATTCAACTTGTATTCTTCTTGGATG
>MJUT01014137.1:0-18884 GCA_002080005.1 Gigantidas platifrons | reverse complement strand
TGTGACTTATAGTATACCTGACTGTTAATATGAAATACCGAGAACAATTATGCGTAGAGTTTGACTTTCTGATGGAACTAAAGTATCATGGATGAATATTGGTTTACAATTTGATAATTCTAATTTATTTCACGTCAATTTTGTAGATTTTATTTTTTGTATTAAACTATATTATATTTTTGCCGAATTTGCTTTTGTTGGCTATTCTTAATGACGTTTTTTTTTTCCTGTGGTATCTCATGTGTCTTACTTACTGTAGTAAACAAGATTGAAAAAAAATAAAATACAAATAAGAAAAATAAAAAGTAATAATATATAAGGATATACTTGCCCGTACACCAATATTTGGAAGTAAAAAACTGGTAAACAGAACCACTAAATTGAAGAAGCACAGACCGTACAGTGGTCAAATTAAAAAGGTCAAAAAGACAAACAATGGTTGACAAGGACTAAATAGAAAGCGTAGGATTGGGCAGCACGGACCCTATAACTTCGTGAGTGAAATATGGTGCTCTGAAATGGTAAGCAGTTCCTGCTCCTTTGCTTTTCTTCAATGACGATTAAGCGCTCATTTTGACATGTGACTTTAAATTTAGTTAACATGTAGAATGAACTAGCACCAGAGAAGGGAGCTTCCGAGCAGCAAAATACATTTGGTAAACATTTTCATGTTGAATACTTTTCCGGTTTATTATATACAGTCAAACCTGTCCATGGGTTCACCTCTATTAAGCAGTCACCTGTATTACAAAGGTCACATTTTTATTGTCCTGTCATAGAAAATTTCACATGAAATTAACTTCCTTTAAGAGGTCACCTGTCTTATAAGGCCACTTTCTCCTTGACTTAGAGATGACCGCTTAATACAGGTTTGACTGTATATATCATGTATCAACGTACCAAACACTGGACATCCTACTACTTCCATTACAAGGCACAATCCTTGTGACCAACTAACTATCAGCTTTAGGAAGCGGGTCATAATAGTCCTCATAAACCAAACCAATGTGAAATCACCTCGTCTCACCTTTCTGTCAAGCCGGAATATCTACAAATAATTTCAAATTTACTTCACATACAGTGAAACATGTATAAAGAGGCCAACATTTGGGGAGGGGGTGATCTTCTAAGACAGATGACCTCTTGGTTTTTTTTTTAAACATTTTCATAAAAAGTGCTATTACAAAATTAGAATCGCTTATATACTAGTACCCTAGACATGCTAAATTACTTCCTTTATATGTCAATTAACGCAATGAACGTTAGAGAAACATGCAGGGACTATCAAAAATGAATGGACAATCCAGAGATACAAGCAACATTGGGCACAACGCACAGAAAAAACAAACAACACAGAAAATTAAAGGATGAGCACCACGGACCCATAAAAATTAAGGTAGACAGATAATCCTACAAAAAACCCACAAAATGTCAAATTACAAGCGACTAGAATGTATATGGTCTCGTAAGGTAATTTCGATAACAAGGAATTTTCGATAGCTATTTTTATTTTCACCTGCAAGTCACGCGCGACCACACTTGCGGTAGATATTTCAGAAAATTAAAGTTTATTGACAAAAGAAGGGCCAAATCAAAGAATGTTTGCAAACAATGCCTTCCAAGAAAATAAGTACTCTTTTTTTATCATAACTCTGTATATTTTCGGCCATTTTGCTAAAACTTTTAATCTCCAAAAGTATATCGATTATATTTAACTGTGGTAACTTGAATCCCACTTGCTATATATCGTCTGCAAAGTGTGCACTGTCATATTGATTTGTGAGTAAAATTCTGATCACATGACCGTGATGGAAGACACTTTTTTAAGACTCTTAAAGAGTTATCAAGTTCTCTTGGAGTCCTACAAGAATCTAACAATATCATCAGGACTTACAATATCATCAGCAAACTACATATAAAATGAACCACTACTATTGTATATAAAACTTCTAATTGACATGTTATAATTAATGTATTATATTGTTTAATTTGTATTTGAAATTTCATTGTAATCTCTATATAGAGGAAATAAAGACATGAATGAATGAACTACACAAATCATGTGACACTCAGAAAAGTGTGGATTGTAAACAAAAAAAGAAAAACATCGGTGATGTATATGTAAATATTAAATGTCGAGATTACAGTTAATGCCCACAGGCACTTGGGTCCAGGATATTTTCTTCTTCTTCAATTTTATCAATAAAATGTGCATCTACAACGTATATGAACCCGTTTAACATGCTTCGTTATCAAATAAACGCCTTTATGAACAATACCCCATTTTCCTAATATCTACTATATACAAGGCAAGAATGTTGAGTTTATTCTAAAAATAGCAACAAATGTACTTACCGGTATCCCCGCTGTTATCCACAAGAAAAAATCGTTTCTGATGACTTGTGGCATATTCCCGGTTTCCTTTCAACCTTATCTAACTGTTGAACACAAAAGTATCTTGTGGCGGAGCGGTTAAACGGTTACAGTCGGGTTTGCTTCTCTCAAGCGAGCTGAATTTCCACCCGGGACGGAAGTGCTTTCAATTTTTCAAGGGACGCAACTTTTCTCGTAATCTGAGCAATTAAAATGACATTTGTACCATGAAATAATGTTTACATTATCAATTATTTTATCTTTTTCCATGTTTTCATTTGCTTCATCCGTCGCTAAATGCTTTTCTTCTTCCATTCATCGGATAAAAAAGTATTTTTTTCAGCATATTTTTTTTCCAAGTTTTCGTTTTTGCGCCAATAATTGATGTTCGTAGCTCATTAAAACTTCACCTTGTTTCAGTCCCCTCGGAAATCCTCAGATTGAGAGAAAAGTTGCGTCCTGGGAAAATTGAAAGCACTTCCGTCCTGGGTGGAAATTCAGCTCGCTTGAGAGAAAGACACCCGACTGTAACCGTTTAAGCGCTCCGTCACAAGACACTTTTGTGTTCAACAGTTAGATAAGGTTGACAGGAAACCGGGAATATGCCACAAGTCATCAGAAACGATTTTTTCTAGTGGATAACAGCGGGGATACCAGTAAGTACATGTGTTGCTATTTTTAGATTAAACTCAACATTCTTGCCTTGTATATAGTAGATATTAGGAAAATGGAGTATAGTTCATAAAGGCGTTTATTTCACAACGAAGCATGTCAAACGGGTGCATACACGTTGTAGATGCACATTTTATTGATACAATTGAAGAAGAAGAAAATATCCTGGACCCAAGTGCCTGTATTAATGCCCCTGAGATAGACTTCAATGAATATCAAATACACAGAAAATGTGTTTTTCTTTTAACCGATCGAAAATACCTAGTGTAGGCAGATTTGTATCTATGTGTAGAGTAAGTGATTGATGTTTAACGCCAAGTGAGCATTTTGTTCTGCTATGACATGGAGAGAACAATTTACATTAGATAATATGAGGATGTACACCTCTTTGTACTAGACAAACATGATTAATTGGATATTTGTAATGCTAGCTAACTGAAACAACAGTTTACTGGTAGACATATCCCTCCACTGATACACATTATCATGATTGCGAGCCAAGAAATTGTTGCTCTTACTCCTTAAGGCTAGGCTGTGTGATTAGCGGAGAAGCAACACATACAAATTGTATAGTCTTTGGTTTGATCCGATCTAGGCTCGAACACATGAAATATCGCACTCGAGGCGAGCACCCTAACCATTGCACCACAAATGCGTTTGATATGTAGGTGATAAAACTAAACCAATGTGATTATTGTAGCCATCATCGATCATAGTAAATATACATGGTATTTGTTGCTTCTCCGCTAACCACACAGCATTAAGGAGAAAGAGCAAAGACTGGTTGGCTCGGAATTAGAATAATGTGTCCGGATGGGGCGTCATGTCTATCCACAGAGTCTTGTTTGCTTCAGTGAGATGGTACTGTAAAAGTAAAAACTAAGCGTGTTGGTCTAGTGCAAAGCGGACCTCATCGTCATCTCATCGAAAATGAACTTGTTCTCGCCATGATATAGCTGACACATTGCTGAGTTGGCGTTAAGCAACGATCACTTACTCACTTTCAATGACAATAACATGAGAGGTAAGAAAGGTATTTCGCAACATTCGCACTCACAACGTTAGAGGTGATAATCACTTGCCCCCAGTAAATGTATATCGTAAATAAATACTGTGAATCACTTTCATTCGTTAGTTACCAATTTTCGTGGTTTTCGTGGGTAGGCAGATCCACGGAATTAAGAATCCAATGAACAAAGACAACTGTCAGAATGAACAATTTAATATCTACATTCCACTTCCGATTACATAATTCTACGGCTCATCTGTCTAATTATTGGAGCTTTCTCGAAGATTGGTTATCCAATGAAACTTATTATGTTGAAAATATAAAATCCACGAATTTTATTTTGGGTGCAAACACAAAAACCACGAATCTACGAATCCACGAACTTGCAGTTTTTACCTAAACCACGAAATTTGATACCCATGAAGAAAAGTACTTTCGCCATTGCTAGCACACATGAAATATGTGATAAGAAGAAGATATTTTATAATTCTCTATGTTTTTGTTGAGAGATGACCAAAAAAAAAAACAATACTACACCTCTGGTCTGATTTTGACTTCCTTGTATACTGTCATATTACTTTTCTTAATACCATGTTCAATGATGAATTCTAAAGCAGCATCAGTTCTCCATTGTATTTCTAATCCTTCCACAACTGTGGGGACAATTAAATCGACCTAAATGTAAATTATACAGAAGAAATAATATTCAGAATAACAAGGAACCCATATATTTATACAGAAGAAACAATGATCAGAATAAGTAGAAATTAATATAATTAAACGGAAGAAATAATGGTCAGAATAAGAAGAAATCAATATAATTATACGGAAGAAGCAATGGTCAGAAATCAATACGGAAGAAATAATGGTCACAATGTGAAGAAATCTGTATAATAATTCGGAAGAAATATTGGTAGGTACAAATATATATCAAAATAAATATACGGAAGAAATAATGGTCACAATAAAAAGAAAACAAAATAGATATACAGAAGAAATAATGGTCAGAATCAAGATAACACCACCTGCAAGCAATATTTCTGATATCAATGCAAATCGGGGCCGCCGTGGGCGCATGATAGTTGGATTTAAAACTAGCTACGTCATCGTTGTCTATCACCACTAACGTTGTGAGTTCGAATCACTCCCCTGGAGAGGTGCACTCGATACAAAATTTAGAACTCATGGACTCCCCAGTGGTATATGATGAGCAACAGTAAAACAGATTTCATCAAAAACCCGGGGAACTCATGTACTCCCCAGTGGTATGCAGTTCCTGTCATGCTACTCATATAGTCAAGACGTGTTAGATACAAACCTATTGTAACCCGAATGGAACGATCTAGATATATGTGTATTGTCAGGCCGAATATTATATTCATTATCTAAAGTCACAAGGTGTATCATATCTGAGAACACATTAAGCTGTAGGAAAAGATCATGATATCTATCATTAATATAATGTATACCATTATCCATTTTTCTTTTTCATTATTATTTACTGGACACCAAACGTTCCCTCGTGGTTGTCTATGAATGTTTCTAACTTCACTCTCTGCTTTTGATGTGTCTATTTGAAAATCACTGATATCACCTGATATCATTCCGAGTTTTCGTCCACAACCAGTAGCTGAAGTATAATTAAAAAAAATGTTAAGCTATTTCAATATATCGCAGAGGAGCCGTCGTGGCCGTGATCTTTTGGTGGTTGAATTTACACCTACCTATGAAATCAGTGCCTTTATCCACTGATGTTGTGAGTTCGAATCGCGATCTGTGCGAGGTGTACAACATTATGTGATAATGTTTTTCAGTGACTTACGCTAGTTCGGTGGTTTTCTCCGGGTCCTCCGTTTTCCTCCATCAATAAAACTGACCGCCTCGATATAACTGAAATATTGTTGAAATTGGCGTAAAACACCATCAAACAAACAAAAACAAAACAAGTTTATCTCCTGTGGTATGCTAAGCAAATAATACACATTGGTTTATTAAAGAAGGATGCCACATAAACCGATACACTACTCAGACTATGGTCATTGATGGGATTGATGTTGTATGCACTCGTTTCAACTTTGGCTGATACCGTACCTCCATTGCAGGAGAGTGGCGGATTCATCCAGGTCCGCCGATATGATCATAAGGTTTGTAAAATGTAGGTAAATAGAAGAACTGTTCTTATAACCTATGTGGAAATAAATTCTTAATACTGAAAAACGCATCGGTGCCGGAGTCAAACAAAAGACTACACAATTGGTATTTGTTGCTTCTCTGCTAAGCACACAACATTAAGGAGAAAAAGCAAAGATTGGTTGGCTCGGAATCAGAATAATGTGACCGAGTGGAGCGACATGTCTATCCGCGGACTGTTGTTTCAGTGTGCTAGCGCAATAAAAATCCAACTCAGCGAGGTGGTCTAGTTAAAAGCGGACCTCATCATCATCTCACTGAAAATTAACTTCTTCTCGCCATGATATAACTGATAAATTGATGGATTAGTGTTAAACAACAATCACTCCTAATACTGAAATCAGAAGTAAAATTACGAATACAAATTAACACAAAACAACAGTACAAACATAGAGCCAGCATTTACGCCTTTCCATTAACCGGTTCAACGCTGCCACATGTTTGTGGCTGTTTCTAGCTAGGACCTGGATTTCCATAGGTATATGTCGTTGTCCTTTTTGAAATTGTTCGTTTGGTTGATCATCACTGTTTAACTGTTTTGTCTTTGCATATTGAGTATGATATAAATGTACTGACGATATACGTATGGCATATCGTCATGACCGTATCACAATTGGATTTACCTAAATCTATTGCAATATTTGCCTAGTTGTAAATTCGATTACCGTTCTTGACCTGGATACCACTGACAATGCAATACAGTCTTGCCAGTGACTAGTGTCGATGATTTTCTCTGGATACTCTGAATTTCTTATGTCATGGAACGAATGACACTACTAGAGCAGGAATCGCTTACCCTTCCGGAACACCCGAGTTCACTTCCGGTTATTAGTTTTTACTGAATTCAACATTATTGAAAGATCAAAGTTCGATTCAGTTTCCAAGCCACGTATTTTTATTTTTTTTTTTTTTATCATTTACTAACATAGAGGCAGTACGTAGTTTCCTTATTGTTTTTTTATTAGAAAGATATCAAATTGCTTGTTTCTTTCCATTTTGTGCAAACAACAGCGATAGCGTAATGGTTAGAGAGCTCGCCTCGAGTGCGGTAGGTCGTGGATTTGAGCCCCGGTCGGGTCAAATCAAAGACTATCCAATTGGTATTTGTTGCTTCTCCGCTAAGCACGCAGCATTAAGGGGAAAGAGCAAAGACTGGTTGGCTCGAAATCAGGATAATGTGTTCGAGTGGGACGATATGTCTATCCGCTGACTGTTGTTTCAGTGAGCTAGCACTATAAAGATACAACTCAGCGTGTTGTTTAAGTACAAATCGGATCTCATCATCATCTCATTAAAAATTAACATGTTCTCGCCATGATACAACTGAAATATTGCTGAATTGGCGTTAAACAACAATCACTCATTCACTCATTCACCCACTCCACTTTGTGCTAAGCTTGCATAGGAGTAATATATCAACTTTAATTTGCCCACACATCCATAACCTATATTGCATGATCTTTAATATGGGCGAACAACACTGCTATTTAGTATAGCATCTGAGTAGGACAGGGGCAGACGATACAACAACAAATTATGTCTAAAGGTTATTGTCGTAAAACTGGCGGTCAACGTATGGAATTCATAGGAGGTCTCAACATTTAAAGCTACATACATACTTACATTTACTATAAATTGTCATGTTCTTTAGTTTGAGGTAATTCATATCTTTTCCTCCAGTAGTCAAAGAAACATATCGACCTTTGACAGGTCTTAGACACACAATATTAACAAGAAATAGAACATCATCCACAATTAGAATGGAGCATACCTCTGCTCCACCATTAACAAAACTCCACTGTTCGTTATGTGCATGTACTTCTAGAATGGTGTTAGTTTTCGATGCTAAAAATATCAACAAAACGAACAATAATTTCCCATCTTAACTGAACTCACTGGGCACAAAAAGACCAAGAACTCAGACGTTTAAAATCCAGGTACTTGTTTGGGACAGGCACATGCATTTGGTGGGGTTAAACCAGTTAATGGGATCCCAACCATTCCTTCTTGATGAATCCAACGGCAATGCATATTTAAATGAACAAATAAACCTGCACTGATTCGCTTCCACTCAAAGAGACCTAATACTATTACAAAAATGAAGGACAACATAAACTTAGACATTACAATAGCAGAATCAATGAATGGTCGTAGTTAACTGTTCATTTCAAGTTCAACTAAGAAATGTTTGAAGATACTAAAGGGGCAATCAGAAGCTGTAAATCATAGAAAGACAGACTATACAATAGACAAGTGTACAATATACTAAAGGGGCAATCAGAAGTCGTAAATCATAGAAAGACAGACTATACAATAGACACGTGTACACGATACTAAAGGGGCAATCAGAAGCCGTAAATCATAGAAAGAAAGACTATACAATAGACAAGTGTACAAGATACTAAAGGGGGAAACAGAAGCCGTACATCATAGAAAGACAGACAATACAATAGACAAATGTACAAGATTCTAAAGGGGCAATTAGAAGTCGTAAATCATAGAAAGACAGACTATTCAATAGACAAGTGTACAATATACTAAAGGGGCAAACAGAAGCGGTCAATCATAGAAAGACAGACAATATAATAGACAAATGTACAAGATACTAAAGGGGCAATCAGAAGCCGTAAATCATAGAAAGACAGACTATACAATAGACAAGTGTACAAGATACTAAAAGGACAATCACAAGCCGTAAATCATAGACAGACAGACAATACAATATACAAGTGTACAAGATACTAAAGGGGCAATAAGAAGCCGTAAATCACAGAAAAACAGACAATACAATTGACAAGTGTACAAGATACTAAAGGGGCAAACAGAAGGCGTAAATCATAGAAATCTAGACTATACAATAGACAAGTGTACAAGATACTAAAGGGGCAATCAGAAGTCGTAAATCATAGAAAGACAGACTATACAATAGACAAGTGTACAAGATACTAAAGGGGAAAACAGAAGCGAAAATCATAGAAAGACAGACTATACAATAGACAAGTGTACAAGATACTAAAGGGGCAATTAGAAGTCGTAAATCATAGAAAGACAGACTATACAATAGACAAGTGTACAAGATACTAAAGGGGCAATCATAAGCCGTAAATCATAGAAAGACAGACAATACAATATACAAGTGTACAAGATACTATAGGGGAAAACAGAAACAGTAAATCATAGAAAGACAGAATATGCAATAGACAAGTATACAAAATACTAAAGGGGGAATTAGAAGTCGTAAATCATAGAAAGACAGACTATACAATAGACAAGTGTACACGATACTAAAGGGGCAATCAGAAGTCGTAAATAATAGAAAGACAGACTATACAGTAGACACGTGTACAAGATTCTAAAGGGGCAATCAGAAGCCGTAAATCATAGAAAGACAGACTATACAATAGAAAAGTGTACACGATACTAAAGGGGCAATCAGAAGCCGTAAATCATAGAAAGACAGACAATACAATACACAAGTGTACAAGATACTAAAGGGGCAATCATCAGCCGTAAATCATAGAAAGACAGACAATACAATAGACAAGTGTACACGATAATAAAGGGGCAATCAGAAACTGTAAATCATAGAAAGGCAGACACTACAATAGATAAATGTACAAGATACTAAAGGAGCAATCAGAAGTCGTAAATCATAGAGAGACAGACAATACAATAGACAAATGTACAAGATTCTAAAGGGGCAATTAGAAGTCGTAAATCATAGAAGGACAGACGATACAATAGACAAGTGTACAAGATACTAAAGGTCCAATCAGAAGCCGTAAATCATAGAAAAACAGACAATACAATAGACAAATGTATAAGATACTAAAGGGGCAAACAGAAGCCGTAAATCATAGAAAGACGGACTATACAATAGACAAGTGTATAAGATACTAAAGGGGCAATCAGAAGCCGTAAATCATAGAAAGGCAGACAATACAATAGACAAGTGTACAAGATACTAAAGGGGCAATCAGAAACCGTAAATTATTGAAAGACAGACAATACAATAGACAAATGTACAAGATACTAAAGGGGCAATCAGAAGCCGTAAATCATAGAAAGACAGACAATGCAATAGACAAGTATATAAGATACTAAAGGGGCAATCAGAAGCCGTAAATCATAGAAAGACAGACAATACAATAGATAAATGTACAAGATACTAAAGGGGAAATCAGAAGCCGTAAATCATAGTAAGACAGACAATACAATAGACAAATGTACAAGATACTAAAGGGGCAATCAGAAGCTGTAAATCATAGAAAGACAGACAATACAATAGAAAAATGTACAAGATACTAAAGGGGAAAACAGAAGCCTTAAATCATAGAAAGAAAGACAATACAATAGACAAATGTACAAGATACTAAAGGGGAAAACAGAAGCCGTAAATCATAGAAAGATAGACAATACAATAAACAAGTTTACAAGATACTAAAGGGGCAATCAGAAGCTGTAAATCATAGAAAGACAGACAATACAATAGACAAATGTACAAGATACTAAAGGGGAAAACAGAAGCCGTAAATCATAGAAAGACAGCCAATACAATAGACAAATGTACAAGATACTAAAGGAGAAAACAGAAGCCGTAAATCATAGAAAGACAGAAAATACAATAGACAAATGTACAAGATACTAAAGGGGCAATTAGAAGTCGTAAACCATAGAAAGACAGACAATACAATAGACAAGTGTACAAGATACTAAAGGGGCAATTAGAAGTCGTAAATCATAGGAAGACAGACAATACAATATACAAGTGTACAATATACTAAAGGGGAAATCAGAAGCCGTAAATCATAGAAAGATAGACAATACAATAGACAAATGTACAATATACTAAAGGGGAAAACAGAAGCTGTACATCATAGAAAGACAGACAATACAATAGACAAGTGTATAAGATACTAAAGGGGCAATCAGAAGCCGTAATTCATAGAAAGGCAGACAATACAATAGACAAGTGTACAAGATACTAAAGGGGCAATCAGAAACCGTAAATTATAGAAAGACAGACAATACAATAGAAAAATGTACAAGATACTAAAGGGGCAATCAGAAGCCGTAAATCATAGAAAGACAGACAATGCAATAGACAAGTATATAAGATACTAAAGGGGCAATCAGAAGGCGTAAATCATAGAAAGACAGACAATACAATAGACAAATGTACAAAATACTAAAGGGGGAAAACAGAAGCCTTAAATCATAGAAAGATAGACAATACAATAGACAAGTTTACAAGATACTAAAGGGGCAATCAGAAGCTGTAAATCATAGAAAGACAGACAATACAATAGACAAATGTACAAGATACTAAAGGGGAAAACAGAAGCCGTAAATCATAGAAAGACAGCCAATACAATAAACAAATGTACAAGATAATAAAGGGGAAAACAGAAGCCGTAAATCATAGAAAGACAGAAAATACAATAGACAAATGTACAAGATACTAAAGGGGCAATTAGAAGTCGTAAATCATAGAAAGACAGACAATACAATAGACAAGTGCACAAGATACTAAAGGGGCAATTAGAAGTTGTAAATCATAGGAAGACAGACAATACAATATACAAGTGTACAAGATACTAAAGGGGAAAACAGAAGTCGTAAATCATAGAAAGACAGACAATACAATAGACAAATGTACAAGATACTAAAGGGGAAATCAGAAGCCGTAAATCATAGAAAGATAGACAATACAATAGACAAATGTACAAGATACTAAAGGGGCAATCAGAAGTTGTAAATCATAGAAAGACAGACTATACAATAGACAAGTGTACAATATACTAAAGGGGAAAACAGAAGCTGTACATCATAGAAAGACAGACAATAAAATAGACAAGTGTATAAGATACTAAAGGGGCAATCAGAAGCCGTAAATCATAGAAAGACAGACAATACAATAGACAGGTGTATAAGATACTAAAGGGGCAATCAGAAGCCGTAAATCATAGAAAGGCAGACAATACAATAGACAAGTGTACACGATACTAAAGGGGCAATCAGAAACCGTAAATCATAGAAAGACAGACAATACAATAGACAAATGTACAAGATACTAAAGGGGCAATGAGAAGCCGTAAATCATAGAAAGACAGACAATACAATAGACAAGTATATAGGATACTAAAGGGGCAATCAGAAGCCGTAAATCATAGAAAGACAGACAATACAATAGACTAATGTACAAGATACTAAAGGGGAAAACAGAAGCCGTAAATCATAGTAAGACAGACAATACAATAGACAAATGTACAAGATACTAAAGGGGCAATCAGAAGCGGTAAATCATAGAAAGACAGAAAATACAATAGACAAATGTAGAAGATACTAAAGGGGAAAACTGAAGCCTGAAATCATAGAAAGACAGACAATACAATAGACAAATGTACAAGATACTAAAGCGGAAAATAGAGGCCGTAAATCATAGAAAGATAGACAATACAATAGATAAGTTTACAAGATACTAAAGGGGCAATGAGAAGCTGTAAATCATAGAAAGACAGACAATAAAATAGACAAATGTACAAGATAGTAAAGGGGAAAACAGAAGCCGTAAATCATAGAAAGACAGCCAATACAATAGACAAGTGTACAATATACTAAAGGTACAATCAGAAGCGTAAATCATAGAAAGACAGACTATATAATAGACAAGTGTACAAGATACTAAAGGGAAAAACAGAAGCCGTAAATCATAGAAAGACAGACAATACAATAGACAAATGTACAAGATACTAAAGGTGCAATCAGAAGCCGTAAATCATAGAAAGATAGACAATACAATAGACAAATGTACAAGATACTAAAAGAGCAAACAGAAGCCGTAAATCATAGGAAGACGGATAATACAATAGAAAAGTGTACAAGATACTAAAGGGGCAATCAGAAGCCGTAAATCATAGAAAGACAGACAATACAATAGACAAATGTACAAGATACTAAAGGGGCAATCATGAGCCGTAAATCATAGAAAGACAGACAATACAATAGACAAATGCACAAGATACTAAAGTGTCAAACAGTAGTCGTAAATCATAGAAAGACAGACAATACAATAGACAAAGGTACAAGATACTAAAGGGGCAAACAGAAGCCGTAAATCATAGAAAGACAGACAATGCAATATACAAGTGTACAAGATACTAAAGTGGCAAACAGAAGCTGTAAATCATAGAAAGACAGACAATACAATAGACAAATGTACAAGATACTAAAGGGGCAATCAGAAGCGGTAAATCATAGAAAGACAGACAATGCAATAGACAAAGGTACAAGATACTAAAGGGGCAATCAGAAGCCGTAAATCATAGAAAGACAGACAATACAATAGACAAAGGTACAATATACTAAAGGGGCAAACAGAAGCCGTAAATCATAGAAAGACAGACAATACAATATACAAGTGTACAAGATAATAAAGGGGAAAACAGAAGCCGTAAATCATAGACAGACAGACAATACAATAGACAAGTGTACAATATACTAAAGGGGCAAACAGAAGCCGTAAATCATAGAAAGACTGACAATACAATAGACAAATGTACAAGATAATAAAGGGGCAATCAGAAGCCGTGAATCATAGAAAGACAGACAATACAATAGACAAATGTACAAGATACTAAAGGGGAAAACAGAAACCGTAAATCATAGAAAGACATACAATACAATAGACAAGTGTACAAGCAATGAATGATCTACAAAACACAACATAAAAAACTAAAGATTCAGCAACATGATCCCCACAAGAGATCAGCTCGGGTGTTATGGAACGATTATTAAGCAGTTAATGTTTTTTTTTTATTTTTATATAATTAAGTGTTGAAATTGAAATGATTTTGATTTGGAAACCCATAATCTTAGCTTTTAACTTGTAATATTGATTATTGGTGATGCGAGAGAAATCCATATTTTTTATCAACTTAAAAATAGAAAGAAAACACTAAAATACTTACCGATAATCATTACCATGTGTATCTGTATAATATAGACTGTTTCTTGTA
This sequence comes from Gigantidas platifrons, assembly GCA_002080005.1. Taxonomy (NCBI): domain Eukaryota; kingdom Metazoa; phylum Mollusca; class Bivalvia; order Mytilida; family Modiolidae; genus Gigantidas; species Gigantidas platifrons. Next base: position 4,622 of record MJUT01014137.1, on the reverse strand, counting down.
AATCAACTTGAGCCCACTCTCTTTCATTTGATTCTCTACCAATGACTGAAACAGATTACATATCTACTATAAATAACAGTTTCTATATACAATAAAAATTATGAAGTATTCCTTAAACATGAGAAAATTACTAAATGATGACTGTCCCATCCTGACCGTAGATATTTTTTTTTTTTTTTTTGCTTTTGTTCGGAGTGTTATTTTATTCTAATCATAAATGTTTTTCAAGCGTAACAAGCTTGTTTCTGAATCCTATGTTAAATTGTATTGTGAAAAGAAATGTAATATGTAATTCATCAATAAAATATGTTTAAACCAAGCGTAACAAAAATCAAATGATAATATTATTTTTTTATACATAAATAAACAATATCTTTTTACCAATTTGACTCGTTAATAACATATATCTTTCAAGCAAACAAAAAACATATCCCCCCTAAAGGTTAAACGGTAGTTCCGTTAGTTGTGAATTGCTCGTAGTGTTACTGTTTATTCAGATGAGTTTGGCTTAAGACTAAGGAAAAACGTGACTGTCACATCAGATTGTATACAGTGCCCATTTCATACAGGATTGTAAGAAACTATCACAGCTGTTGTGATTATCAGTGATCATAAGTAATAATCATATTTATTATACCTTATTAATATGCATTGCTTAATATGCGTTTCCTATTGGCTCACGTGACCTGCGATTATTTTTGATAATATGACCTGTGCTGGAGTCATTTTTGATCATGTGATAGATATGACCTATCAATATTGACTCCATCCAAAAACAATATGGCCACATTCATCATTTGAAATTCAAATAATCTCGATTTGTCATGTTCAGATCGCGATAATGGGTTCAGTCCAAGTTCTATCAAAATATACTTTAAAATTGGTATTTGAAGGTTCTCCAATAAACTTGAAGCATTAAGAGAAAAAAGTTATAATAAAACAATTAATTACTCTTTGTGATGTATGTCAATAGCAGGAAATGAAGACCCTGCCCTGTGACTCTCGATGACCTCAGGTCACCTAAAGTCACAGGCCTTACGTCCACATTTCCCGCTATTGACCTCGCAAAAAGTAACTAATTGTATAATGTAGGTAGATGTAATGATAACGGACACGAACATGTTTCATATCTCCAAAATAAGCTTAACTCCGTGGAATGAAAGTATCTACATATATAAGGGTTATGGCTGTGGTGTTAAACGTCACTTTCAACAATATTTCAGCTATATCGTAGTGGTCAGTTTTATTTGCGCAGTAAACCGGAGTATCCACAGAAAACCACCGACCTGTCACAAGTCACTGACCATGAGCGGGTTTCGAACTCACAATATTAGTAGAGATATACGCTGATTGCATATGTAATTGTAAATCCAACTACCATACGAGCAACACCACGACGACCTCCTCTACATATATATGATAAGACTTTAAACACATATGAAGAAATCAATCAGTAGGAGCGAGTGATTACTGGTAAACTCAGCAATCTTTCAGCTATATCATGGCAAGAACAAATTACATTAAATGAGAAAATAATGATGTTATTTTTGTACTTGATTTTTAGAGTGCTATCTCACTGAAACAGTCATCAGGTAGACATGACGCTCCACTCGAACGCAATGGCCTGATTCCGAGCCAACCAACTAATTTTTTCTCTTTATCCCTAATGCCACGTGATTGTCGTGGAGGCATAAATGACAATTTCATAGTCTGATTGACCCCACCGCGGCTTGAACTCACGATCCACCTCAACAGAGGTGAGTAAGCAAACCATAACACCGCTGCAGTGGTTTTAACATTACTATTCGGCTAACATATTCCACTTTTTTATGAATTAAATTCTTCCTCCACTAGTGAAGTAAATCTATTTTTTCCAAAATTTTGGTGCAAATGTTTCATTGGGGTCAATACTGCCCAATAATATTGTTTGTTATTTTATGGTGTTCAACGCTACTTTCAACAATATTTCAGTTATGTCGTGTCCGTCAGTTTTATTGGTGGAGGAAACCGCAAGACCCGGAGAAAACTACCGACCTGCCACAAGTCACTGCCAAACTTTATCATAAAATGTTGTACACCTTGCCCTGAGCGGGAGTCGAATCCAAAACATCAGTGGTGATAGGCATCGATTGCATTGGTAGGTGTAAATCCAACCACCATGCGATCACGACCATGACGGCCCAGCCCCGTAATACTGTGATGGTAAATAGAGCATGAACAGAGGATGAAAGTTATCTGAGGTCGATTTCAAACATGAAATGGACTAGCTTTAAATGAATAGTGGTTTATTGATTTCGACGTAAATATTTTAACAGAGTTACAGGGAATATATTAACACACCGTATAATTTGTGTTACACTAATCATTTAAATTTATGTCACGCGTCGTTTGATTTCCTACTGGACAGGCGTGCAGTTGTTATTGAATAGCAACCGAGGAAATGGCGACGGATGCAAAACTGCTCATAGTTCCCATGAAAATATTATCGGATTCGGTTAGAAAAGATAACAAAACACAAGCTTTGTTAAGATATAATAAAACATGTTATAGTTGTAGTACTGTATATCTAGTACATCAGGTTGTTGGACTGGATATACAGTACTACAACGGGCTTGTATTCTGATTGGTCAGTTTGCAGCTGTCAAAATCTTTGATGGACATGTCAAAATTTCGCGGTATTAAAGTCACGTAATCAAAACCTATGTAACCAAACACTAATAGCGGGAAATCAGTGTAGTCTGGGCGTCCAAAATCAGGGGTTGGAATGTACCCGGAATTTTGTTTGCGGCAGACGAAACAGACGAATAAGAGAGCTGAATAAGACAATTCACCATTATTATCAACCTGGCAAGTTGATGTATTATATATTTAACTTCCAGAGAGGGGGAGGGGATACTCACAAAAATGTCTTGTACCTTTGGGGTAAAAATTTTCGGATTTACTGTTTCTTGGGTGTTTCTTTTTTTGGGGGGGTACTCGAAATATTGGTACTTTGATGAGGTAACTTTGATAAAAATGCATATTTTGACACATGTTTTGCTTATTTAAAGCCAAAATTTGGCACCAGAAATTGCATGCGGAGTTATTTTTTGGGGTTCATTTTTTCAACAGGTATTTGTTTGGGTGCGATTGAAAATTTAGTTATTTTTTGGGGGTAAAATTTATTTTCTGTGACGAGCCTAGCCTGTCTAGGTACAGAACATTTTGGTGAGTATCCCCCTAGGATTTAATTGTTGTATAAAAGAAATCCGGTAAATGCACAATGTGAGGAAAATGTTGACACGTTTGACTTTTGACGAGGATATCCATTAAAAATGACGAAAACAAGAAAAAACGGATATCCATGAAATTTTATTTGTTGATCGCGCGATATTTCAGTTGTATTCCGGTGTTCAACTTGGAGGGGGGGGTAAATTTCTTGCTTTGTGTGTGTGTGTGTGTGTGTGTGTGTGTGTGTGTGTGTTTTATTTGTTCTTTGTATCTTTCAGTAAGCAAATAATGTAAATTCAGAAATTAATGCGATATCGTTATTAAAGCGAATAATTTTTCTCTTGGATTTGTTTTCTTTTGTTAGTGGACTTTCTGATGGTTTGGTGTCTGTTTAGGGTTACTTCGAGACTTTAAATGTGCGAAATTTTCACTGTATACTTTTTTGTTGGTATCTTGTTATTTTAGAAATAATTAGAAAGTTGTTGTATATTTTGACCGTGCTACAACATCTCAGTCTGGAAGTTGTAGTACAGTTAAGCCCCGCCTCTGTGTGGGTATCAGGAGTTAATGTACACCCAACATCAAAGAGAATTCACACACACACACACACACACCATAATACAAGCATCTTTATCGAACAGCGTTGGTTTGGATTAAACTTAGTTCTTATAGTTGTTAGGTCAAAAGTTGCAACAGAGAAATTATGTCCATTGTATACCATTGGTTTATTTTTGGTATAGAGCTAAATATTGATGAAGTAAGCACAGTCATGCCTAATTATTGATAATGTCATAATTGTTAGTAGATACACCTTGGACAACTTTTGTATCTTGTCAAACGATATATTGCAAAACGTGGCCGTGATCGCTTGGTAGTTGGATTTACAACTACCTATGCAATCAGTGCATATCACCACTGGTGTTGAGAGTTCGAATATCGATCAGGGTGAGGTGTACAACATTATGTGATAAAGTTTGTCAGTGACTTGCGACAGGTCGGTGGTTTTGTCCGGGTCCTCCGGTTTCCACCATCAATAAAACTGACCGCCACGATATAACTGAAATATTGTTGAAAGTGGCGTTACACACCATCAAACAAACAAACCAACAATCCCACAATATTGCAAAACAATAGACAAGAAAGAGACTCAAATTGCAGATACTATTCCTTTAATGACTGTTAATAGTTTTCTACTCAACCATGTAGAAGGAATCCTTATCGTGTGTCCTCAATATTAAATAATAAATCAAATGAAAAAAACTAATATTACACCACTGTTGGAACATTTCCAAAATCCAATCGAAAAATAGTTTGAAACCCAGACAAAATGAATCTAACAAGCATAAAAACCCCTAACAAGCTTACATGATTGCTCCTGAATTAGAACATGAAATACCCCTAACAAGTATACA
>MJUT01014128.1:3774-18544 GCA_002080005.1 Gigantidas platifrons | reverse complement strand
TACTGACGCCATCTTCAGTCTTCATTCCTTAATATCAAAATCACTAAGAAAGGGTAAACGTTTATATTGTTGTTTTATAGACTATGTTAAAGCCTTTGATAGTGTTTGTCATTTAAAATTATGGTTAAGGCTAGCAAGATGTGGCGTTACTGGTAAGCTACTTAATGTCATTAAGTCTATGTATTCAAAGCTAAAGTTTTGTGTCAAATCTGATGGACATTTTTCTAATTCTTTCACAAGTAATATAGGTTTAATGCTAGGAGAATCCTTGTCGCCTATGTTATATTCTTTTTATATGGGGATAGAACTGATAAATAGTGGTTGTCAATCATATGAATTAAAATCACTGAATTTATTTTTACAAATGAATATGGTTTATATATTTATCTATTTAAGACAAAAATTGTTATATTTCGAAATAGAGGTCATGTAAAGGTTGACGAAAAATGGTTTTTAAATGGTAATAAAATTGATGTATGTAATGAATTTATGTACCTTGATATACTTTTTTATTATACTGGTAACTTTGTTCATACACAGAAAATGCTTTCAAATCAGGGTAGAAAAGCTGTTTTTTCATTATGTAGTAAAATCAATGAAGATTATTTTAACTGTGAAACATTATTGTCACTTTTTGACACATATGTATCAAGTATTTTGAATTATGGATGTGAAGCTTGGGGATATCATAAAGCTGATGATGTAGAGAAGGTTCATATTAGTTATTAAAAGCGTATTTTAAAAGTAAGAAAATCTGCTGTTAACTATGTGATACATTTTGAGTTGGGAAGATTCCCTATGTATATTGAAAGATATTGTAGAATGCTCAGATATTGGTTTAAATTGCTTTATACTGATAACTGTATGTTTGAAAGTTCAGTGGTTAAGCCTAATGATAAATTAAACTGGGCATGTAGAGTAAGAGATGTTCTTTTTAAATACGGTTTTCATAATATCTGGATATCTCAGTATGTTAACCATGTAGATTGTTTTTTATGTGAATTTAAACAAAGAATGAAGGATAACTTTATTAGTGAAATGAATACATTTTTTAATGAGTCTCCTAAATGTCATTTATACAGATATATTTTTGACAACAATGTTTTACAATTTTATCATGATCGTCCAGTTAATTATATTTATAAACCATATATTTGTAAAATGCGTATATCAGCACATAATCTTAATATTGAAACTGGAAGATTCTATAATTTAGATCATAATGAAAGAGTTTGTAGTATGTGTAACTTAAATGTTGTTGAAGATGAATACCATTTTGTTCTGCAATGTGAAAAATATATTGATGTAAGAAGACGATATCTTAAGAAATATTATTGGCAAATGCTGTCATGTTTTAAATTAGTACAATTACTGTCTGTACGCAATATTAAAGAACTTAACAATTTTGGTAAATATTTGTTATTTGCTGAAAAAATTCGCAACGCTTAGTTTCATTTCATTTTGTATTATTGTTTTGCGTATATAGTATCATGCTCCGCTGTTACTATCATAATTGTATATGTATTTTCACTGAATGCATTAAACAATTGTATATTGTATGTATATTTCTACAAGTAGTATTGCTTTTGAATAAAGAATTTGAATTTTGAATATGTAGACCTACTTGTCGTTAATAAACGGTTTGCTGTTTTCGTTACCTGTACACACATACTTACTTACCCGTGAAACGGGTTATTGATCGATTTTTGTTTATGTGAATATGACAGGGTGTGTAAAGTGCCACATGTACTTTTCAACATTTGTGTTTGCGAACGAAAGCTGATTTTTTTTGTGTAGAGTTTTAAGTTTCATTTTCTATTGGTTTGGTATGGTGCGGCGAAAATTAACCATACCAGAAAGGTGGCAAGCTGTTGGCATGCATAACGGTGGTTCTAGCCATAGAAGGGTGGCAGACCACTTCAGGGATAACCATTCCATCTTTGTACGGCTGATGCAGCGTTTTCGTCAAACGGGGAATGTTACTGACCGTCCACGTGCAGGTAGATCTCGCAAAACGACTCCGAGAGAGGACTGACGGGCGCGGCAACGGCCGTTCAGTAAAGCTGGTGCACTTCGTGGTAATTTAGCGTTTGGAGGCCACATTAGCACACACACTGTAATCAGACGCCTCCACCATCAGGGAATGCGAGCGCGACGACCCATAAAACGTCCACAGTTGACATTACGTCATCGCGATGTCGCCAGACATGAACCCTATAGAGCATGTATGGGATTTTATTGGCCTAAAAATTAACCAACTCAATCCAAAATATCAAAATATTGACGAATTAAGAACTGCTATCTTACAGGAGTGGCAACAGTTCCCCAAAGAACGGCTTAGGCATCTTGTGCGAAGCATGACGAGGCGTGTTACAGAACTTCACAATAAACGCGTTGGATATACTCGTTATTGATTTCTATGCCTTACACATACGGACAATAGATGCACTTAAAAGTTCTTAAAATCTTAAGTCTCTGCATTTTAATGCAATGTTAAAAATTTCCATCAAAGACAAACTGGTTTTACGTTTTTCCAGCGCCTGTTTTGAACTCCATTTTTGCCACGTCATATTCACGTCTTTCAGGATGATACATACTTCGTAGATGGTAATTTTAGAGCCCTTGGTGTGGTCTTTTAAGAAGTGTAAGAAAAATGGTGATATCTATTTTATTGTTTTAACAGTATTGATGTAAAACAATATATCGATAAATATATAGGGTGGTGCTTAACTTTTGTCGGAGTGTATATATCATTAACAACATATCCATGGGGTGACTCAATTAAATTTGATTATATAAATCGGTTCGTTATTCAGTTTTTACATAGTTTGTTTTTTCCATGTAACCGATGTGTTCTGTTGTAAATGTGTAATCAGAAGCCGTCACTCCAATAATGATAAACCATACAATGGTCTAATGTAAATACATTCAGAACTGGTGATTTCTACAACTGGTTATTCCATATGTACACGCCTATTGCCATCTACAGCCAATATTTTTACAGCTGTTTTATTTATTTTTTTAATTTATCGTAAAAGGTTACATTATATATTTTTACTTGACCACAATAATTCTTCCGTTTTGTTTGGTTTTCTATGTAAGACAAGCCATAAAGACANAATAAAGATGAAAATAAATCACTCATTTCAAATCAGTTCTCTCTTAAAAATGATTTTTGATCGTTTTTAACTTTTTAATTTTTACCTCCGCAAAATAGTTCTCCAAGAAGTGGGGGGTAAAATCATTTTTATGAGAGAATTGATTTGAAATGAGTGACTTATTTTCGTCTTTATTGATATTTACAATAATTAAAACAATTTTAAGTACATTTTGTTTACTGTTTCTAAGTTTTACAAGAATCTTGTAAAATGAGCGTTGACAGAGATGTTGTGTAGCGTAGCAGGAACGACAACTCTGGATAGAGAATGGTCATTGACATGCGAATGAATGAATGAAATCGACATGCTTTGTTTTTAAGTTGAAACGGAAGAAACAGGTACTTGTACTCGTCCTTATTGAAGATCTGAGATTTCTTCCACTCGTGAGAGAAATTCAGCATCTTTCCACTCGTTCCGCTACGCTCCACTCGTGCAAAGACGGAATTTCTCACACTCGTGGAAGAAATCCCAGATCTTCAATAGGGACTTGTGTAAGAACCTATTAGTCTTCATAAGGCTGAAGATAACAATGAGAAAAATATTTTAAAATAATTTAAATATTTTTACAGAGAATAGGTATATGTTCATGTGATACAAATATACACTGCTTGAGAGACACAACGAAGATCACAATCTACAAGAACATAATCAGCCAAGCATAATAATAAGCATAAGCATACAATACCAAAAATACCATAACAACCAAAGGACTACTCTTAATGGATTTATAAGCATAGAACAAACATATGATATTTTAATAACATCCTTAAGATTCCAACTACAAGATCAAGAAGACCAAAGTTTACAACAAAAAACATTAAATAAAATGTGTAGTATTGCAACATTATCGAAGGGAGAACACAAAGTGGATTAAGCATAGACGAATATAATATTTTAATAACATTTTGAAAGATTCAGTGAAACAGCTTTAGTATACAAAATGTTTATTAGAACACGGATCTTAAAGATTACAACTAACAGTATTCAAACATTTACTAGAACATGAAAGAACTGTAGCATTGCAATATTATTTTTGGGAGAGGTCAACGACAGCATAAAACGTTTACTAAAGCTATTTTCGGACAAGGTCAGAGGTCAACGATGGAGTAAAGATGTTTACTAAAACACTAAGAACTATTTAACATTGCAATAAGGGTAATAACAAAATTACCGAACTCCGAACAATCTTCCAAAGGGAAAGTCAAAACTCCTAAGTATATTGTAATGCTGCGGACCTTGTGTAAAGTTGACCTGCGCACCACAAGGTATACAGCGCTACAAAAGTAAGGGTCCGTTGGATGTCGGAGTTTAGATGAAAGTAAATTTAAATGGATTCAACAAATTACAAAGGCTAATAAAAATTCAGATACTTTATTAAATAATAATAATAACGTTGCGCGATCGTCTGTGTCTTTGACCCTCGTGGTTGGACAGGAACACAACAAACAATTACTTAATTAATTACAAGTATTATTAATTAATTATCAAAATATGCCTTTTAATGGACATTAACTACATTCACAACTATTTATATTTACTACAAATAACAATAATAATTGTCTACAATAAACGACACCGACGTCGCTTACATGAAATATTTACCAAAATCTAGCTAAATAATATCAAATTACTTTCCTTATGTTATAAAGAAATAGGGTACAAATTATTGATAGTAAAACGTAACCTCACTTACGCAACCCGCTCCAAGCTCGGTTGGGATAAGATATAATGGCGACAACGTACAATCTGAATCAAAATTTATATGAACCGTCTGCAAAAACGGACTTTCAGAATTTCCAAGGAGGTGGCAACCGCACCTTTTACAACCTACTCCAAGAAGCAACCTTCACCCAAAACAACCCACACCTTGAAATAACCGACAACCAGAACAATTATACTACGTAGTTGTACTAACAACTTTTAACGTAAACTTTTATAAGTTTCTATAAGTTTCACATCTCCTCATTTGTCTTCTAATCTGACATCTTTCAGTATGTATCATTAACTTCTTCTATTTCTACGTTCTAACTTGGCTGCTGTAAAACTACTAGGCGAAACCCGCTTCAAACTAGCCACGTCTAATACTTATACGTAATATAGATGGCGCTTCGATCGCTTTACAATAATTGACCAATCCGCAAGCAATAAACAGATAGGGAATTCCCCTTTGACATTCCAAAAAATGTAAACAGACGACGTGATTTGTAAATAATCACGATGTGGATTTAATCTTCTCATAATAACTATAACTTATCAAAATACATATATGCATCAACAAGTCCAGACATTCCTCTCTGAAAACATGATAATTTTACTTTACAGTAGGTATGATGAACTGAAATTGCTCATAATACTGATATTTTATCAACCTCCCACGAAACAGCTGATCATTGTATTTCGTACACAGCAACTAGGCTGACGCAAACTTCCAGATATATGAATCAACCGTGTTGCTTTACGATGAACTTTAGCGATTTCTTTAAGAACCTTTCAATTCTTTAACGGATATTTTCTTAGGACTAACCCACAAGTTAAACAATTTTTTTCCGAATTCGTACAGTATTTGGTGAGCGTTACAATATAAGCAGACAAAATCAGTCAACAACCGGGAAAACGGTGAAAATCGTAATGACCCTGACTTGGTACAGGCATTTCCAAAGAAATAGTGGGTTGAATCAGATTTTAAGGCGCCACACCTCCCGCTTTCATTATGGTTCAAAGGTTCCGGCTGTCACTATAACAGTATTTATAACAATACTAGAACAAAATAGGTAAAATAGTAGTCAACGCAGTACTAAATTCAGTGAGGAGGGTGGAACATCTATCGTGAACCGTCTCCATCAACAACCACGAGTCACCTGAAGTATTTCAACTACGAAAGTAAATGTCAAAAACACTTTTACGTCACACATTGATAAAATATATTTTTGACATTTTTGCTGACTTCCTTATCTTTATACATTTTCACTTTATGAAAACCCATCGTTCACCATCGTCTCTGCAGAGACAGAATATATTTCGACAAGATCTTGGTGTCGGAATATAAACTTTTTAAGAGATCGAATAAGGGGACTCTTTTTATAGCCCTGGTCTAGTAGCCTGTTTCTCAGATAAAGATGAGGTCTCAGGAAATCAGAATAATTGCTACTGGCCCCTTGCATAACGTATCAATTGTGAGATGTAAACACCATATGCAGGAGAAGCTGGTGTATTGCTGCACATATTTGGAAAATTTATGATTTTAAAATTGAAGTCGTCCCGTTTATCATAAATCTTAGTACTGAGTTGACCACTGTCGTCAAATTCGAGGTATAAGTCCAAGTCAGAGGTCAACAATGGAGTAAAGGTGCTTACTAAAACACTAATAATTATTTAACATTGCAATACTATTTTCGGACAAGGTCAGAGGTCAACGATGGGGTAAAGGCGTTTACTAAAACTCTAAGAACTATTTAGTATTGCAATGCTATTTTTAAACAAAGTCAGAGGTCAACGATGAAGTAAATGCGTTTACTATAACATTAAGTCCTGTGTATCATTGCAATACTATTTTTGGACAAGATCAGATGTCAGCCATGGGATAAAGGCGTTTACTAAAGCACTAAGAACTATTTAACATTGCAATACTATTTTTTTTTTAAATTAGAGATCAACCATGGGGTAAAGGCGTTTACTAAAACAGAAAGAACTGTGTCACATTTCAATGCTATCTTTAGACAAGGTCAGAGGTCAACGATGGAGTATATGAACACGACCATGACGAGCAACGTCACTAAACCCAATCTTGAAACGGAACAAAAACGAATGTATCTTATGAGTGTCTTACCCTTCTTGAGTATTGTCGTTTCAATCGTTGTAATAATTCGACTCGCTAGACACCAGACGTCTGGAACTAACTTCTTCAAGTGGAAGGTTATAGATAGATTCACATTTTATAACGTTATTTTGATCTGTTTAACAGCATCTCAAAATTTGCGTTCAGTATTCAACGAATCGTCTTTAAAAGTATTCCTCAGTACATAGTCTGTTCAGTGTACACGATGATTTCGTTTGGATTTTCGTACGCTTAAGTTTTCGTGGCACTCCTCATGGCTTGTTATGGGTGTCTGCTTATCTGCAAAAATCGGCATTTAAAACTCGGGAAATATGATTCATGGTTCCTTATTCCAAGCATTAGTATACCAGCCATCACGTTTGTGTTAGCTCTGATCTTCGGATAGATACAAGCCGCCAACAATTGGTATGTATATACTTGCTCATGTCTAATTCTAATAACCTACCATATTGTTAGTTTTTATGTAAGTTCCTAATTTCCTACCGTATACCTATTTGTTTATGTAATGTAATCTCCTAATTACCCATTGCATAGCTATTTTTCATGCTATATAACTTTAATATTGTTAAAAGTGGCGTTCAACACCATGAACTTTACCTAAACCTTCATGTTAACAGTTAATTACCTACCGTATTGCTAGTTTTAATGCAAGCTCCTAATTACCTATCGTATAGCTATTTTTATGTAAGCTCGTAATTACCTACCGTATAGCTATTTTTATGTAAGCTAACAATTACCTACTGTATCGCTATGTTTTATGCAATCTCCTAATTACCTACCGTATAGCTATTTTTATGTAATTTCTTAATGACCTACCGTATAGTTTTTTTTTATGTAATCTTCTAATAACCTACCGTATACCTATTTTTATGTAAGCTCCTAATTACCTACCGCATAGCTATTTTTATGTAAGCTCCTAATTACCTACCGTACAGCTGGTTTTTATGTAAGCTCCTAATTACCTACCGTATAGCTAGTTTTTATGTAAGCTCCTAATTACCTACCGTATAGCTAGTTTTTATGTAGGCTCCCAATTACCTACCGTATAGCTAGTTTTTATGTAGGCTCCTAATTACCTACTGTATAGCTATTTTTTATGTAATCTCCCAATTACCCCATCGTATAGCTAGTATTTATTTAAGCTCCTATTTACCTACCGTAGAGGTAGGGTTTTATGTAAGCTCCGAATTACCTACAGTATAGCTATTTTTTATGTAAGCTCCTAATTACTTACCGTATAGCTAATTGTATGTAAGCTCTAAATTACCTACCGTATAGCTAGTTGCTATGTAAGTTCCTAATTACCTACGGTACAGCTGGTTTTTATGTAAGCTCCGAATTACCTACAGTATAGCTAGTCTTTATGTAAGCTCCTAATTACCTATCGTATAGATAGTTTTTATGTAAGTTCCTAATTACCTACTGAATAGCTATGTTTTTCTGTAAGCTCCTATTTACCTACCGTATAGCTAGTTTTTTTGTAAGCTGCTAATTACTTACCGTATAGCTAGTTTTTATGTAAGCTCCTACTTACATACCTTATAGCTAGTTTTTATGTAAGCTCCTAATTACTTACCGTATAGCTAATTTTTATGTAAGCTCATAATTACTTACCGTATAGCTAGTTTTTATGTAAGCTCCTACTTACCTATCATACAGCTAGTTTTTATGCAAGCTCCTACATACCTATCGTATAGCTAGTTTTTATGTAAACTCCTAATTATCTACGGTATAGCGCTTTTTATGTAATCTCCTAATTCCTTACCGTATAACTAGTTTTTATGTAAGCTGCTAATTACCTACTGTATACCTATTTTTTATGTAAGCTCCTAATTACCTACCGTATAGCTCTTTTTTATGTAAACTCCTAATTACTTTCCGCATAGCTAATTTTTATATAAGCCCCTAATTACCTACCGTATAGCTAGTTTTTTGTCGCCTCCTAATTACCTACCGCATAGCAATTTTTTATGTAAGCTTCTAATTACCTACCTAATAGCTATTTTTCATGTAAGCTCCGCACTCGAGGGGAGCACACTATCCATTACACTACCGATGCGGTCATCTTGTTCACTACATGTTAAATAGATGTTCAGGGGAACCGAATGCGCAATCAATAATGGACAATCCAGAGACATCAGCAACGTTGGGCAATGGACAATCCAGAGACATCAGCAACATTGGGTAATGGACAATCCAGAGACATCAGCAACATTGGGTAATGGACAATCCAGAGACAGCAGCAACATTGGGTAATGGACAATCCAGAGACATCAGCAACATTGGGTAATGGACAATCCAGAGACATCAGCAACATTGGGTAATGGACAATCCAGAGACATCAGCAATATTCGGTACAGAACGAAGACAAACTAAACAAAAAGAAAAAAATAAACATACTACAACATTGAAAACTAAAGCGTATATCTTGTAATACCATTATGTTGTTTATATATGTACAGTCCAACCTGTATTAAGAGGTCACATTTAGAACAAAAAAGTGGCCTTATAAGACAGGTGACCGCATGTACAGGTTTAACTGTAAATCAAAAACATATGTGCATGACGTATCACCAGTAATATGTCAAAACGTTTCTCTATTATTGTATCTCATGTTCAGTGCAGAATATCAACAGCTATATTAAACCAAGATTGTATCTCTTTTTCAGTTGTGGAATCATAAAAGAAGAAGGATTTGGAACGTTGTATTTTTGTTTAACGATATGTATCCTCTTATCGTTTGTAATTATCGCCAATATGGATCAGTGTCTACAAAACCGACCACGACAACAGATCAACGCTACAACAGCAGACCTTGGTCAACACTAGACGACTTGCCTTTAAATTGTCCCTCTATGTCGTCGTGTATATCATTCAGTATGGTGGTGTTGCTGTGGAAGGAATGCTGGTATCAACTACAGATATGCCAAAGATCGTGCGTATTATCTCCCTTGTAGGGTCCATGTCTGGTGGAATCATTAATGAAATCGTTTATGAAAAACTTTAAAGATCATAGATATATTTTGCATGGCGACATATAACTACTCGATCGTTAGCGTTATGTGTAGTGTTGTGTAGCCATTGTCATGTTGTCCTGTTTTGTTTTACCATTGTGTTGTCTGTTCTTCTTCTGTTTACGGATTCTGATTAACCCCTTCTTACACCATGCATAATGTGTTCTTGAAAGATATTTTGTTTGATATATTTGTAAATAACCGTTTCAATAGAAGTAGAATTTAGAAGCTAATTTGACCCAGGAATCCGAGTAAAGAAACTTATTATACATGTAATATTTTATCAACATTATATTGTTTGTCAGTGACGTGCGACAGGTCGGAGTTTTTTCCAAGTAATGCGGTTTCCTCCACCTATAAAACTGACCGCCACGATATAACTGAAATATTTGTGAAAATGGCGTTAAACGGCACAAACAAACCATCAAACTATTTATGCTTTATGCTCATTTCCATAATTGATTTTAAAGGGAAAATAATCGTCAAAAAGTTCAGCCCCTCAAGCAGATCTTCACGCTAACCATAAAAATATGCCGTCCTTGTAGTATTGTTCACACCACGGAAAACCTATGGTATATGAATAGTACTTCCACTACGGGGAAAACTCCAGCCGATAAGGGCGACCTCTGTGTGTACGCGAAGGAATTAGATACAGTACTGGCACATAGGTATGGACATAATTACTCCTATCAGCTGTTGTATTTGGGTAGCACGTTACCAGGAAACATTTCGACTCTATACATCATGTCCGTATTTCCTTGTGGCAGTCAAAACATCTGAACAATCACAGTCTGTCAACGTATACACTCTAAAGTACCTGTTTCATTTTTCCTCATTTTAGTTAGTACATGAGCGTACCTGACGAAGTAACGTATCAAATTCCGTGAGCACAACGCGTTTCTGAAATAACCTTCATCAGGTACGCTCGAAGTCGAAAATTGAAAAGCCAAATAATTTAACAAATTTTGGGAGCAATAAAATCAAATAGCATAAAAATGATGACCAAAATCGGCTAATATCATATATGCTTGAGGAATGATTAATTTGACTTTTGAGGAATGATTAATTTGACTTGATTTGAGTTTTGGTGTTTAACGCCACATTCAGCAATATTTCAGCTATATCATGTCGACCAATTTTAGTGGTGGAGGAAGCCGGAGTACCCGGAGAGAACCACCGACCATGGGCAAGCAACTGGTAAACTTTATCACTTGCGGCTGCGAGTCGAGTGCACTCTTTTTAGTAATTTACAAAGCTGGACGCGAACCCACGCCGTATTGGTGATAAGCTTATATGAGCTGTTAGATCCAACGACCTAACTCATTAAGCCACCCAGGCCCCTAACATTTTAAGTATTTATCTAGACCGCGCTAGTACAAAAATGTGTCGTCGTTTGACTATCCACCAACATATTTTCATTATTGAAGTAAAATCCTGTTGGAAAAACGCCATCATGTACAATTGATACACTATTACCTTGTGATAAAAACGTAGGGTATTGTGTTTAACGACATGGTCAACAATATTTCAGTTATATCGTGGCAGTTAGTTTTATTTGTGGAGGAAACCATAGTAACCGGAGAAAACCGCGGACCTGCCGAACTCACAATTAGAAATATAACTTCTAACTACATATATATATATATATATATACTCGTGATGTACTATATCAGAGAATGGACAAAACCAGAAAAAGAATGTGTGCGAGTTTGCTATTAACACATATACAAAAATCCTCAGTATATTATACTCATAGCAAATGTATCATTAATTTCTGGTATATAAAGACACAATACTGTGGTCATCCAATATTCATTGTGATAATTGAACATTATTTTGTCCTTTGCTATTATTGTTAATTGTTATGCTAGATACCATGCATGTGATAATACATCGGTATAACGTTGACCAACAATGCATCTTTATTTTTATTTATTAATAAGCAATTGGAATACATGGGTGTAGAAAATTGATTGCAAAGCTATTTACAAATATATGCAATTACAGGGAAACATAAATGGATACAGAAATTAGCCTGGATCACACACACCTTCATTTATGGATTTTATTATTTCACAAGTCATATATATCATTAACAACCTATCACTGGGGTGACTCAGTTAACTGGCTTTGGAGTGATTTTCAACGTGGGAATCGGGAAAGATTATGGAATAAAGAACTCCGTGTTTTACATCCGGACGGTATTTACAGAAAACAATAGGTTTTTATGTGTATTTTCTTTCACAGTTTTTATAGTTAACGAAAAGTTTACTACTGTCACAAAGTTAAGGATTTGTGCTCATCACCTTTAATTAACGATGATCCTTAACATTCTCTTTGTCACCTAACTATTTAGAACATAGAACAAGTACTCTCGACAATATAATTTTGCCTTACTTAATCATTAAGACCATGGATTTTCCCCATTGTTCCCCAAGGCAAAATTATATTGTCTTGATTACTTTACAATGTTCTAAGTTTGTAAGAACATGATAATCTCTGTCTCCATGATAAGTACTCGCCTTCGCTCGGACTTATTCATGAAGACAGGAATTATCATGTTCTTACATATACTTGGTGATCAAAAATTTTGTCAATATACTTTTTGTAACAACCTAATCGGTATCGTTGTACAATCTTTTAGACTTCTATATATATATATATATATATATATAAGGAGTGGATGTAGTCGAGTGGTCTAGGGAGTTGGACGTAAGGCTAAGCGAATGGTGCTGCAGTGTATCAATGGTGTGAGTTCAAATCCCGTCGAGGGAAGAACAAAACTTTGACAGTTTCAAAATCTAATTCTAACACTGTTTGGTTTAATTTTCAGACGTATATATATATATATGTGTGTGTGTGTGTGTAATATAATATAAGTATTCATATGTTAATAATAGAACGGGATCTAGTAGCGGGAAAAGATTTCTTTTTAAATTAAATTAAATACTTGCTCATTCGAAGCTCAAACGTGTTGCAGTTTGGTTATAGAACTATCCTAAGAGACACCACGCTCCAGGTATCTGGATGTAATTAGCATTGGAAAGAGACATTTGGGTCCGCATACCACACAGACAGCGTTGACTCATTCTTTTGCAACCGATAAACATTCTAGTCAAAACCTTCAATAACTAACCCAACCTCTCTCATAACTAACCCAAAACTCAATTTTTAAAACAGTTTTGCCAAATTCAAATCTTTAAAACTGGAGTGCTATCTGCAATTGTAAAAACGAATACGGTTTGATGCTAGAATTAAAATTCATATCTTTTTCTCCGTTAAATTCAAATCCTAGAACATAAATATGGGGCTTTTCGTCTTATTAAACGTCTTAGGAACAAAAACAAAATAGGAAGAAAAAAAGAAGTAACAACCAAAGGGCCTAAGCAGGACTGTCAACATTTATTTGTAGATTTGCTATGTATGTATCATTACAGTAATGACATATAATAAGCAGAAGCTACTTATTTGGCTATTAGTCACTTATTTACAGTCACTTACTGATCTTTGAACTCGTCGTGCTTATGTCGTTTTAATTTCTGTGATCCTTTGGTTAACAGCGATATTATACACGTTCTTTGCTCATTGTTTTGATTTTTGCCATCGGGGATTTATATAGCGAACTCGTCGGGTTGGAATCCCATTGTTCAGTATCATCCCACCCCATGTATATATCTGTCTCGTGTCAGTGCATACATTTCTGTATTCAACAGTTTGAGATTTGTTGTGGTTGACTATTGTGTAGCTCATTACTGTTTAACTGTATATTCTCAATATTATATGGCTTCGTTTGTTTTAATTTCTAGGTATGACAACAGTGGTCCACGATCCATGTCCGTCGACTATTGTGGATAGTGTAGGTAAGTACATCTCTATCCTTTGCCGTCGACCCTTTACTCCAGCATTTTCTCAAATTACGATACTCTGTGTTTGTTGAATAATTCTTCTGGGTTGGATTTTAATGGACTTGCAAACCAACTTATATGTAATTTAAACACACATCTACCATAATTACATACGGATGGACTATCCACTACTACATATTAGACCATCTTGAAATAGAATGAAGCAATGTTTTAATTATGATAATAGTATATTCATTCGTATATCTAAGTTTCTCCTCTAAACTCCTTGAAAACTATCAGTGAACAATACCATATTTCAATGAACATGATGATTTATTTATCTTACTTTCTTTTTAGATAAACATAGAATAACGTTAAACTGTATTAAGGAGAGTTTGAAGAAACCAAATGGGTAATCGGATTTGTAAATGGAAGACGAACAAATACAAAAGTCATTTTTCAAGCTAGAAGGTGATCAGAATTGGATGTGTCATATTGTTTTGATTATTTTATTGTTCGTACTGTCACCATCTATTTTCATCATTCTTGCTTCATCTACCAAAATTAACATCTGGACCAGAAGTTGTTACATTACTACAATTATTAACAGTTTCTACACAGGAGTCAGTATTTGTTCCACAGGGACAACAAAGTCACAAACTATTATAAAAAAAGCTTTTATTTTTACTTGGGGGGGGGTCAATTTTACTTATTTTGTACAATACTCAGAAGTTATTAAATAGCGACATAAGAAAGAGTGTTTCATCTATTTCGTCGATCATCAAATGTTCAAATATGGATGTAAATTAAACTGATGGGACTAATGCTGTTGTTGATAAATGTTGTTGTCAATTTACATTAAGTAAAAAAAAATCAATGTTAACGATGAAATATTATTGTGAATACATAGAGATTAAT
>MJUT01014117.1:18251-29904 GCA_002080005.1 Gigantidas platifrons | reverse complement strand
TGTGTAGTTTGATTGGTGTATATCTCACTTGTGTAGTTTGATTGGTGTATATCTCACGTGTGTAGTTTGATTGATGTATATCTCACTTGTGTAGTTTGATTGGTGTATATCTCACCAGTGTAGTTTGATTGGTGTATATCTCACGTGTGTAGTTTGATTGGTGTATATCTCACGTGTGTAGTTTGATTGGTGTATATCTCACGTGTGTAGTTTGAATCTTGTAAAATGAGCGTTGACAGAGATGTTGTGTAGCGTAACAGGAACGACAACTCTGGATAGAGAATGTTAGATTATTTGCTGTTGGAAATTACTACGCCATTGATTGTTTACATCTGACGTCGTCATGGAGGCACGTGCAAGTTCGGGTTTGAGCTTCATTTGGATATGAAACATCTCTTTTATAATCATGTGATCACTTCATAGCCAATCATATTGTCACATTTCAATGAAAAACGGAAGTAATGTAATTAT
Source organism: Gigantidas platifrons (assembly GCA_002080005.1). Taxonomy (NCBI): domain Eukaryota; kingdom Metazoa; phylum Mollusca; class Bivalvia; order Mytilida; family Modiolidae; genus Gigantidas; species Gigantidas platifrons. The sequence goes on along the minus strand of MJUT01014117.1, from coordinate 29,433 downwards.
AAATAAATAAAATAAAGAATAAAATTTAAGAACTATCACTACCGGTACTCAACTGTTGACAACTACCAAATTATAAGCTGTTGGGCGATTCAATAGTGCATGTCTGGCCGCTGGGGAAACCAAAGCAGTAAATATTTAGTTAAATCCACCAATGAAAATACTTGGGAAATCTATGTACAAGTATGTACAAAGCCACAAGTTGACAACAAAATATCATGACAAATTGTACATCTATGATAATTTTCTCAGTGTATGGGGTAAACATGACAGCATGGATTTGTTATAAAGGTTTCCAATGCGCCGTGTATTGTATTTATGAATACATCACAACCAATGAAGGAGAGATGGACACCATCATTTGTTAATAATTCATTCAATTTATCATCAAAATCTGGGTTTTACAACATAACTATTTCGTTTCAACAAAACGAGCTTATTCCAGGGTTTATTCTTTTCCTGGTGCGTTCTATTTTCGAAGTACATTGCGAAAAACGCCATGAAATTCTTGGCAAAATACATGACCAGATAATTGGAACACATGGTATTAATTCAATTAAAGTTGCAAATGTTAATCGCATTTAGTGCAAAAGCAATCCACAAGGGATATCACCAATATGTTTCCCCCACAGTGAATACGCACTGCACTAGGAAGGTCATTTTTGTAAATCATATCTTGTAATATATTTACTCTATTTCCCACCTCATGCCCTTCATGCTGATCCACACAATTCTTCATCCCAATATTTCGACGCGAAGATTAGACATTGCTGGCCGTCGTTTTATATGTTCCGATGCCCTTTGTACAATTGAGCTGCCATCGCCAAAGTTAGACCCTGTTGGCCGTCTCTTTGTATGTTCCGATGCCCTTTGTACAGTTGAGCTGCCACAGTGGTTGTAAGTCTGTGAAAACACTAACACTTAACAATTATATCATACCTATTAACAAGGTTAAAAAGAAGAAGAGAAGAAAAAAAAAAGAAAAACAATTTTTTTTGGGGTATGATTCTGCCATTACTATACATGTGTTTATTCTTGGTAATTAAGATGAATTGCATGTATACATGATGGGTAGATTGCTCTAGGTCTTATGTAAATTGTTTTCTAATTGTTCCATCTTGTTGTTGGAGAGGATTTGTATAGGCATAGCCTATTGATTTATCAATAAAATATTTGAAATGAAATAACACTTAACAATTCAAATCTAATGTATTCGACGACCATCTACCCTTCTGTTTAATAGTTTTATCACGTTCACCTTGTTCAGGTCCAATTCTAAATAAATGGGTGTTAATATTGGTGATTTGATTTGATGTTTGGTGTTTTAATGCCACTTTCAAGCTATATCATGGTGACCAGTTTTAGTGGTGGAGGAAGCCAGACTACCCGGAGAGAATCACCGACCATGGGCAAGCAACTGGTAAACTTTATCACCTGTGACTGCGAATCGAGTGCACCCTTTTTGCAATTTACAAAGCCGGGCGCGAACCCACGCCGTACTGATGATAAGCTTGCATGAGTTGTTAAATCCAACGACCTAACTCATTGAGCCACCCGGGCCCCTTGTTAATATTGGTAGTACAATTCTAAATGAATGAGTGTTAATATTGGTAGTACAATTCTAAATGAATGGATGTTAATATTGGTAGTACAATTCTAAATGAATGGGTGTTAATATTGGTGGTACAATTCTAAATGAATGGGTGTTAATATTGATAGTACAATTCTAAATGAATGGGTGTTAATATTGGTAGTACAATTCTAAATGAATCAATGAGTGTTAATATTGGTAGTACAATTCTAAATGAATGGATGTTAATATTGGTAGTACAATTCTAAATGAATGGATGTTAATATTGGTAGTACAATTCTAAATGAATGGATGTTAATATTGGTAGTACAATTCTAAATGAATGGGTGTTAATATTGGTAGTACAATTCTAAATGAATGGATGTTAATATTGGTGGTACAATTCTAAATGAATGGATGTTAATATTTGTAGTACAATTCTAAATGAATGGATGTTAATATTGGTAGTACAATTCTAAATGAATGGGTATTAATATTGGTAGTACAATTCTAAATGAATGGGTGTTAATATTGGTAGTACAATTCTAAATGAATGGGTGTTAATATTGATAGTACATTTCTAAATGAATGGGTGTTAATATTGGTAGTACAATTCTAAATGAGTGAGTGTTAATATTGGTAGTACAATAAAAAAAATAATGTACTGTGGAGAATAGAAACAAACTGATTTCTAGTTAAACATGTACATTCAGACGGCAAAATAATGGCCCTTCTCTATGCGGTCTGACTTTCAAATATGATTTCAAGGCTTTTAATGTACAAATTTACGACTTTCCAAGGACGGACTCAATTTTACAAATTACTGAATTGCCAATTTGGTCGACAGGGGGATTCCTTATCACCTTATATATTTCTTCTCTGTTCCGAAATACTAGAAATTTAGTTCGACATATTAAGGGTATTACAATAGATGATACTGAACATGTGATATCCCAATATGCAGATGACACATCATTAATGCTTGATGGATCGCCAAAGTCTTTGGATGCATCTATTCGAACATTACAGAAATATGCTGAACTTTCTGGTCTCAAAATTAATATAGACAAAACAAAGGTGGTATGGATAGGGAAGAAAAGATATAGTTCAGATACCGTGTGTGTCAAGTGGGGATTAGAATGGGGCTCCACCAGGTTTACATTATTAGGTTTACATTTTGCTGTCAATATTGATGAAATTGAAAAACTTAATTATACCTCTAAACTGAAAGAAATTGAAAATACTTTGCAGATATGCTCCAAGCAAATCTTAACTCCAATTGGTAAAATAACAATAATCAAATCCCTGATAATCTTAAAACTGAATCATTTATTTTTTACTATACCTAGTCCAAAAGAAAATATATTTAATCAATTAGTTTCGAAGATATTCTCCTTTATTTGGGATAATAAACCAGAAAAAATAAAAAGAGAGGTTTTATCTCAAAACTATGATATGGGTGGTTTAAAAATGTTAAATACGAAAATGTATATAAAAGGATTAAAATTAAGCTGGATTAGAAGAATCATCAAATAAGATCTTAAGATAACAAAATTATTGTTATCTTCTAACAAAATAGATATTACACAGCTATTAAACTCAGGGCATTAAAAACAACTAAAAAATCTTTTTTGGGAAGAAGGTTTCAATGCATGGAGAGAACTGCAATTACAATTACAAATAGACCAATTAAATATATATACTTGTAATATTTGAAATAATGAAAACATTAAGGTGGGATATCAAACAGTTTTGTATAAGAATTGGGCAAAAAGGGGTGCTTACATGATAAATGATGTGTTGGATGAAACTGGAAAAATAATGTCACTTCAAAAGTTTCAGGACACCTATTATATACAAACAAACTTTCTTGCTTATCATGGTGTTATTACATCAATAAGACTTTACTTTAAGAAATCAAATATACCTATTAATAACTTAGAAAAACTAAAGTGACCACTAATTCCAAACATCATTAAAATTTTTATGAAATCTCAAAAAGGATCAAAAGACATGTACCATATTTTAAATACAAATTCAATAACATTAAAATGTGAAGAAAAATGGACGGAAGCTCTAAAGGTAATTTTGAATTGGAAAGAAATTTATCATTTGCCTTTCATTACAACAAAAATTTCAAAACTACAGTGGTTTCAATATAGAATTATTCACAGAATTATAGGTACAAATAGTTTATTGTATAAAATAAATCAAAAACCAAATGATAAATGTAGTTTCTGTTTAGAAGAAGTAAAAACAATTGAACATATATTTTGGTCATGTAATAAAATATCTAAACTCTGGGAAGACTTAAATAACTGGATTTTTGGAAAAACTGAAATAGAACTGCCATTAAATTTGACTATAATTTGACACACAAATAAAAAAAACTATTTGAGAAATTTAATAATTCTGCTTACTAAGTTTTATATATGTAAGACTCAGATCGACGTCCGGACTCAAATCGACGTCCAATCCTCATATTGGCGTCCAATTCTCAAATTTACGTTCAATATGACGTCACTGATATATACTCCAAAATACGTCACACCCGTTATGACATGCTTTTGAAACAATGATGGAGAAGGGACACGACCAGATTCAGAGTACATATATATATTCTCCTTCAGTTGCCCGTGGGTTACGATATTTCTCCACTCAGGAGAGTTAAATTAAAAATTTTAACCACAAGCCTTCAGGCGAGTGGTTAGAATTTTTAATTTAACTCTCGAGAGTGGAGAAATATCGTAACCCACATGGGCAACTGAAGGATAATTTGTTTCTCCCATTATTTAACACGAACATTATTTCAAAAGCCGTCAAACAAGTCAAACGAGTCAAATGCGTGGAAAGGCACGAGACATTTTAATCTTCTAGAGGATTACAAATTTTTTCCACCACTGGTTCAGCGGGGTTAAAACGACGTCATAATGGGAGAAAGCGCATTCTACTTTAGCGGACCCTAATCCTAACTTAACCTTAACTCTAACCTTAGCCCTAACCCTAACCATAACCCTAAACCTAACCCTAAACGTAACCTTAACCCTAACCCTAACCTTCACCCTAACCCTCACCCTAACCTTAACCCTAAATCTAAACCTAACCCTAACCATATTCCTAACCCTAACACTAACCCTAACCCTAAACCTAAACCTAAACCTAACCCTAACCTTAACTCTAACATTAACCCTAACTCTAACCCTAACCCTCACCCTAAACCTAACCTTAACCCTAAATATTATTAATGAATGGGAAAATTCTTTAAAAACACAAAACAAAACAACAACTTTAAGAAACAGATAAAAAAAACACGCAAAACCAAACTGTCATTACAATTATTTTTGACGACAAACTTTGATCGTACAAACGGACCTATTGTAGATATGCGAGTTTGGAAAGAACGCCGATTTGAAAATATTCTAAAATTGGACCGTGATTTGAGAAAATGACGTCAGTGGACGCCGATTTGAGGAGTGGACGTCGATCTGAGTTTATCATATATATACAGAACAAATTTAAATACTCAGTAGATTCATTTAAAGATTAAAAGAAAAATTGAAGAAAACATATATTATAAAAATAAATCATATGAAAAGGCAAACACCTGTTGGAGTCCTTGGGCACCAATTGTATAACAACATTATATATTTGTTCAACGATTTCAATTTTTCCCTCTCCATACTACCATGTCTATAATTTAATGATACTTATTTTGTTTTTTGTATTGTTTGTTTTTCTTGTCACTCCATAAGCATAAGAATGAATATTTAGAGTAAACTATTAGTACAAGAATCTATCCTCTTTCTGTATATATATATACATTTGTATGTACATAATTTGATGTAAACATGAGATGATTATTTAATTGTAAAATAGGATGTTTTTGCCAATCAAAGAAATTCATTACAAAGAAAAATTAGGTCTGTTTTCGAATACCATATGACGAGAATAATATTGTCGTTTTCAATCCTAATATCAGACATTTGAATGTTGTGTTTTTCCGCATCTACTGAATTTCAAGATGTAATTTCTCCTACTCTTAATAGAGCTGAAAACGAGAGCGAAAATGTAAACATGAACAATAGAAATTTATATTTGGACAAACATGATCTAGAGCATTTGGTAATTTAACCATCATTTCAACCGTAATTGAAAGTCTTAAATCTGATCTCCCGTTTAATTTGCTTACATCTTTCATCATTTGTTGAATAATGAAGAATTGAGTTTTGTCTAAAAGTTCGTTGCATTTTAACGATAAGCTAATTCCTGCCATATAAGCCTTTACGGGGAATATGAATTAAAAGACAGATAAGCTATAAAGTTAATCAAATGATGCACTGGCGGAGGCTAATGTAATACTAACAAATGACGTCGTCTAAAATTTTGAAAACATAAAAAAATTGTAGCGTACATCTAATATTTATTGCTCGCTTCAATTGATCAGGCGTAATGCCCACATTCAAAAACATCTTTCCTCCAAATGAAATATAGAGATGTTGATATCACATAAGGAACGAACCATTTTATAACTGAAAGGGGGGAGATGGCGTGTGTTTTTATTACTTTTTTTTTAAAGAAAACAAATTATGTCAAGTTAGTCTAAAATAAATTTTTATTATTTCAAAAACAAAATTAAGATAGAAAACATCAACAAAAAATTTGTGTTGAAAAAATGTACATTCAATAAAAAAACCATCCGAAGAATCATCAAGAAATGTATGCAGTGCAGATCAAAAAGACAGCCTTGTGAAAGGAGAACTTTATTTTAGGAAAATAACAGTTTTTGATGTTTTAGTTTATTATTATAGTTTATTATAGTAGCAATTATGAAATTATGCTGAAACAATTCTATTGGATCATAAAGACAAACTATATATGCAAATATACATTTTTATGAAAAATCAAGAAGCAACATAAACATTCAAGATGCTTGAACATGTTGAAACTAAAACATAACATAAAATTACTGGCAAACCAACACTACAAAGTAAAGCAAAGTAAAATATGTGACTAGGACTTAAAAGGCTTTTTGTAGTTACAGAAAAGGGTATTTTCAACTACTTTAATTTATCTAAAAAAAATAATTATGTAAAATTCAATTAGACCACTAAATTCTGGTAGTTCATCATCAATCACATTGACATTGTAATCAGGAAGGCCGTCTTAGCCTTTCCCCGGGGGCCCAAAGCAGTTTTGTTCCGCCTTGCAACATTGCTCTTGGAGGCCCTGATATAATGTGACATTCCCGGTTTAGGATCTATAATCCCCGAGGCATTTGTGAGGAATTATCCGTTGTAATATTTTTGTCGTCTTCATTTTTATCGTTTTTGGTAGACTGAAATATATACCCGTTTTCAGAATATATGCCGACATTCATGGTTGAAGAACCAATGACAATTTGTGGAATAAATTAAATCCGTTATATGTAATATACATATTGACGTATACGATAAAAAGATTCATAGTTTAAGAGAAGGACGTACTGTCCCAGAGTACCTGAAATTATTTTACTATACATTATATTATGCAGTGTTTTGTTCCTGTTAAAAAGAACAGATTTGTCATAATGTACTTTACCATTGATTTAATTTGAGTTATTTCCCTTTGTACACTAATTAAGGCAAAACAATATGTGTTTCCGCTAACATACGCCTGGTAAACCAGATCGTCTCAACATCATGTTGAGAAAGCAAAAAAGGTATCTTCAACTTCCGGTTGAGACCATCTCTCGAGGAAAATTTACAAACGTGTGCACGGTAAATTGTTTTATTTCATATTTCTAGATATTTCGAGACATGTTTTAAAAATCAGAGAATGTTATTCCCTTCCGATATGAAAATGTAAATTTGTCCTGCTTTCCGTTGTGAAAAACAGTTAAAATTGAAGGAGAAATAACTTTTCTCCTGTGCAGCAATGAGTTCATTTTGTGTATTTCGTCGTGTAATTTCAGCTATTTCCTTGTATAACAAAAAGGTTCCGTGACAATGACGTGGTCGGGGGATAGACTTTTATTGACAGGTTCGATCTTACTACAAGAATGGAAACGATAGAAGCTAATAACACAACACTGCCCGTAATTATGATAAGTTGAGACCTTCTGTCATAGGTTGAGGACTTCTGGTACATGTTGAGGCCTTAAGTCAAAACTTCCAAAGCGATGTAAACCTTCTGTTGTCGCTATGATAATGTCATTCCTTTTTCGAACCCTAACAAATCAACATCGGTACCACGTTTAACCTTTTTGCCGGCAAACATCAGTACGTAGGATTTTGATTCTTCATTACGTTTCGCTTTGAACTCTATCATTTCCTCCATTATTCCTGGCTTAAATGTCACAGGTAAATCGTTACCAAAGGGATGTAGCTCCCAAAGTACATTTTCACTCGGACAAGCAAAATGAATGCGCGATTGTGATGGATCAAACAGAGTTGTGCCACTGATAAGTTGTTGGGTCTCATTTTTCATTCCTGACATAAATCGAAGAAATCTTCCACCAAACCATTTTCTTCCGATCCAAAAAAAATGATAGAGTAGTTGTCGAATATCGCATTTGCCGGGTATCTTCCTTTGCGAACCATTCCACAACATCACAACATAGAGAAAATGCGACATTGTCTAACGGAAAACGTCCTTCTCCTACCAAATTTAAAAACTTTGTTAATATATATCTTCCCTTCCAGCTTTCTCCAATATGTTAATAACCGCAGACAACAAAGGTAGACTTTCTGTATTAGCCTTCTTGTCGTCAGTATCCACATTGTAACTGGAAAGGTCGAGAGATCTCATCGATGATTCAAGCTCATCAACCGGTACGTTTCCTTCGTCAAAGAGTGTTATTCTTTTTTTACAGGACCACTGAGGTGTGTATGTCCTTGGAGATCTGTTTAGTGTTTCGAGATAACCGGAGTTGATGTGATGGTTTTACAGGGACTACACACTACTTACAATCGTCTCCTTTTCTTGTCTGGTGAATCAGAAACATGTATGTTTTCCTTTTTTATATAATGAAAGATATAGTCCCTTTTTCCTCTTTCCTTTGAAATCCAGTCCCATTTTAGACCTACAAAACAATTTCATGGAAATGTGACAGGCTGTTTTTTACCATAGTAATAGTTTTATTTCATAATTATGTATTCAGTAATTAATAACTTCTCGTATGTCTTAAATACAATATTTCAACTTGTATATAATTACTTTTATATGTTATATTAATAAATTATTAGATGAGCTATAATTATTGATCTCATTAAAACTATTCTAGTGCATTGTATATTGATTAGATAACGACACACCTGGACTAAACATGCTTGGTATGTCACATGTCTTGGAATAATTTCCTTCCTTGGATATTCTTATCATGCTTTCTATTGGTTCAAAGTTTCCAAAATTCTGAATTCAGTCCTTCTGATTGGTTCTTTGCTTTTGAGTTAGATTTAAAACGGGTATTGGCTTTGGAAGGTCCAAGACGCTCCACGACATTTTCCTATACTGATTCTTTGGAACTTGAATAGCATTATTGATGTCACTAAATTTATTCTATTCCAACTGATTGTAATTGAAGGTATTTACACTTTTCTTCTCATTTTCTGTATCTTATTTCTTTTGGGGAAATTGGAAACTTAGACCTCCGACCTGACCATTTTAATGAATGAATGAATGAATGAATGAATGAAACGTAGATAACTACAATTATATTACGCTTAATTGATAATAGCCTTTAACTTGATAATCACTGTACTGAATTTCCTTAATTATTGTTTAATAACAGTGAGTAATTATTTTCTAATATATTTTTAATAGTTTCAATGATAAAAATGAACTTGGTTATGAAATTCGGCATAACATGATGTAAATGATATTCTAACAGTCTAATGCCGGATTGAAATGTTGAGTAGCAATTATACATTTTGTTGATTATGCAAGAAATTGAGAACATCATTAATTGTATATTTTTCAGAATGAGAACACCCATAGCTATTATGTAATTACCACTATGAATATATTTTTGTGAAACCTGGTCCCACAGACAGGTAATTGAGTGTTTTGTATTTGTATTTGTATTTGTATTGTGTAATTTTGTTTATGTGTATACTAATCGTAAATTGGTTAATTTGCGAATACGATTTTATTCACAAGATTGTGGATTGAGAATTGCTATTTTTCATGTACAATATACAGATATTTCATATTATCGTGATTATAAAAAAACAGCTTGACAGATACTATATTTTGTACTACGGAATCCCTTTAAAAACATATGCAAAATTAACACAGTTCACAACCGTAAATCTTCATATTTTATTCATACATTTTCATACTTTAAATTTAGTTGAAAACAAGATACAACTTATTGTGTACCATTGTATTGATTTATATTATTGTGTTTACATGTTATTCTTTTGTACTTGATTGTCAATTTCATCGTGTGAATGTGTATTTCATATACTTACCTGTTAATTGTTATTTACATGGTTAAAAAAAAACCTTTTACTTGAAATAAATGATATTATAACTTGAATTGGATCAACTCATTTATCTACCCAACTGAGCAGCCCGGATTCAGAAAGTTAACACAAAATGCTAACTTGTATAAGAGATTAACGCTTAAAATTATCACATTCTTTGAAAATCGGAACGGATTAGCAAGCATAACTAGATTTTATATTCCGTCGTCGTAAAAGAATGACATTAAAATCAAAAACATCTGATTATTTTGTTATTCCAAAATCATGCAACAATAGTTAGTCCTAAAAATTTATACATGTATATATGCATTCAATTATGTTTCAGCCTACGTGTTATGCAATCTATATATGCAACTCGATTACAGCACTTTGGAAGTTTTGACTGAAGGCCTCAACATGTACCAGAAGGCCTCAACTTATCATAATTACGGAGAGTGTTGTGTTATTAGCTTCTATCGTTTCCATTCTTGTAGGAAGATCGAACCTGTCAATAAAATTATATCACCCGACCACGTCATTGTCACGGAACCCTTTTGTTATCCAAGGAAATAGCTGAAATTGCACGACGAAATACACAAAATGAACTCGTTGCTGCACAGGAGAAAAGTGATTTCTCCTTCAATCTTAACTGTTTTTCACAACGGAAAGCAGGAAAAATCTACATTTTCATATCGGAAGGGAATAGCATTCTCTGATTTTTAAAACATGTCTCGGAATATCTAGAAATATGAGATAAAACAACTTACCGTGCACACGTTTGTAAATTTTCCTCCACAGATGGTCTCAACCGGAAGTTGCAGATACCTTTTTGCTTGCTCAACATTATGTTGAGACCATCTGGCTTACCAGGCGTGTAACACTACTGACCCTAATTGTGATTGCCAACCCTAACGTTTTTGTGGTCATTTTTCAACAAGCACTATTAAAGTCATAATCTGTCCCCTGTAGAAACTAGCTATACATATTTAAAAAAAATAAAATCGTTTTCCTACCTCAGTACCGACTCCAATATTTTATAGCATGTTAGCGGAAACACAGGTATTTTTTCTTGGCCTAATGTATTTGTATATTGTGTACTTTAACGTGTGAAAATATTGCTGAGACGGGGTTAAAGTTTAGGTGCGGGGAACTAAGGTTGACCTGTTCTTAA
>MJUT01014080.1:6805-23181 GCA_002080005.1 Gigantidas platifrons | reverse complement strand
GGGGGGGGGGGCATTACAATTTGGGTTGTATTAGATCAAAATCGTGGCAATGTTATGTTTTATCAGTTGGTTGCTAATTTGCAGAGTATGTTCCCATCCTAGGAGGTTTTTCATAGCTTTTCAATCTCCATCCACAGTTTCGGTTTGAAAAAATTGGCTCCTTGTAAAAATTTTTATCTGGCTCCTGACTTTCAAAACTGGCACCTGAAAATGGCACCTGGCGATTTTTCTGGCTCCTACTTTTTGGGAGCCAGAGCAGCCCCTGCCATGTGAGGTGTACTGGATATGTACAACACGATAAAGTTTGTCAGTGACTTACAGTCGATCGGTGGTTTTCTCCGGGTACTCCGGTTTCCTCCACCATTAACAACTTAACTCCACAATATAGCTGAAATATTGTTGAAAGTGGTGTTAAACACCATAATACTTAAGCTTTAACCTATGAATGTTTAATACAAAGGGAGATAAAAAAAAAATTCTGTTTGATACAAAGGAGAATAATTCTGTTTTTGTCTGTTTTCAGATCCTGTACAGATATAATATGCTGTCTGTTGTTTATATTTTTCTTTGCTGGAATGATAGTTTGTACTATAATAGGTAGGTACTGGACAACTAACAGGTAAATCCTGTCTATAATGAACATTTTTATTTGACTTCACAATAGACAGGATATTCATAACGGACAGGTTAAATTTGGAACAATATTTAAAAAAAACCAGTTTAGATGGAACATTCAGATTACACAGAATTTTAGTTTATTTAGTGATTGTTTAAACAAGTTTTACTATCAATGACAACTGATGCATGGGCACAGAGCGACCAGGGGGTAAAACAGGGTTATTCCCTATGTAATTTAATTTGATGTGAATACTGCAATCTGATTGGTTGATTCAACTGGAGATAAATTGGTTTATACTTGATAACAGGGGTTGGTATTGTGATGTCACCAACATATTCAGTCGCAAACAACAAATTCAAATGGTCCTATGAAATATAATTGTAGTTAAAGTCGAGGAATCGTTCGATTTTGTTGTAAAAATTGAACTATAATGAATATTTGAAAAGTGACATATGATTCATTTTGAAAATTAATGGTAACCGACCGATTCTATGCTGTGAAAAAAAATCTGAATTATCTATCTGTACTTTAATGTTGATGAAACCTGTGTAACAGGAGAGCATGTTTTACCTCAGAAAAATGCAATGTCCCCGATGGGATGCAATCCTGGGACCTCTAGCATTGTATGGCACCGCTCTACCAACTGAGCTAAAGGAGATCTCACTAACACAGTTAGCAGAGGTGATTATGAACCTACTACGGCTCCTATAACCTTAGGTAGAGGTTGTTCCCGTTACACCTGATTAAATTACGTTTTCCAGAAAAAAAGATAGTCATGTGACCTGTTGTTTTCTTTGGTTTACCTATCTAATTTTATTATTCAGGTTACACAAGAGGAGATCCCTACAAGTTAATCTTGCCTACAGACTCCAAAGGACAGATCTGTGGATACACTGAGGCGTAAGTCTTATTGTCGTGTTCTCAGACATGATAGTCTTATGTTTGAATGATTTTAATATTGTTGTGGGTTTCTTTCTATCAATGAGAACAACAAATTGATTTTTATCATTTGAGTAAATAATGAAATATGGAATAATTAAGGTTTATGAAATACTGCTAAATTTAGCATTAAACATGAATCAATATTAATATATTGGCATTGATTAAGTATGTATGTTCATGATAATTAGATTGCAGAGTTGCAGAAAAAAACAATCTGGCAATGTGTAAGGGTGTCATTAATTATCTAAGGTACCAACCTGAGTAATGAGTTTTTCTATTTCTATTATCAGGGATGATTCTTTTCATTTATGTAACTGGTTTCGGTTATTTGCCTCTGTAGAGAAATTTTGTTGAAAGGTCCTGGACACATACAATCAGAACAGGTCAAAAATGGACCATTTGAATGGGGGTGTAGATGGGATCAGGTATTTTTCATTAAATTTCAATTATTTCATTTTCTAGCCAGAATTATCCCTGATTATAGGTAAATGTGTATTGTACATGTCCATTTATAGATGCCTTATGACCCATCGGGGATGATGAGGATAAGAAAGTAAGTTAGCAATTTATGGTAATTTTTTGTATCATTACAGAGTAAAAGATAAACCATACTTGGTGTACTTTGACATTTTAACATGTGCACAGATGGGAGCAGCAGTGGCCACGGCAGGATGTCCCACACCTCAGGTAAAAATAATTACCTTTCATTGTAAGGGCTTAGCAAGTTATGGCCATGGCTTTACTGAAGAGAGTAAGCTGACCTTGACAGAGGAAAATTGTACTCCAATTTTTTGTCCTTTCTTTTACTCTTCTATTTTGCCCATGATAAGGGAAGTAACTCCTATGAAAAATATATTATTTTAGAATCAAATCGGGAATGTGTAAAATATCTGTTGATTTCCATTACAGGGGTTAACAATTTTTCCAAAAAAGTGCACTGGTCCAAGACCAGTGAGCAACTGAAATCTACTGGTCTTGAAAAACTTTCTACTGGTCCTGAACATCGGAATGGAGGAAATAAAATTTGTTGGACACAAAATTAACTTACCCCCACCTCCTCCCGGTAATAGTAACTGAGTGACATGATTATATTATTTAAAATGACTATCTTAGGTTGGCAACTTAATACCTGATCACATGCTGCTTTTCATTTTGTCTTGGGCTATCAAATAGTTAATTTTCGCATATTGGTTGTACCTTTTAATAAAGCACTGGTTTTTTTGGGGGGGTTTTTTTGTTGCAAATTCTGGATAATATAAAGTATTTCCCCCACATATTTACTTCATAATTCTCATTAGCATGATCACCGGTAATCTCGTTGAGATTAGACTTCCAAAGATACAGAGCAGAAAATATCTTCGAAAGTCTAATCTCTGGAGATACAACAGAAAATGTATTCGGAAGTTTAATTTCAACAAGATTAGCTCGCCGGAGTTATCAACTTATCAGCCTACCACTTGCCTCAACCCAAGGAATTTTTTCCTTCCACGATGTTTGAAATATTCTCTTCCATTTTAGCCTATCGTATCTTTGACCTTTTGTTGGTTGTGGTGATTTTTCATTATGTAATTTATTGTTGTCAGTATCACGAGCCGTTCCGTTAACATTAAAAAACAAACTGGTCACTGACTCGGGCCATTTTTATGTCTGAACTGCTTCACTAATACGCTTGAATATTATCGAAAGATTTACTGCTTCCGTAAAGTGCAAAACTGATCTTAAGCTATTCTGTTACAACCATCCTGGGTGTGTATGCTCCGTTAATTACCAGAGGTTTATACAGAACAAAACACACTTTGTTTAGAACTAAAACGATCTTGAATTAATCCAATGTCAACAATATTAAAGAGGCAATCAATGTTGGATTAAAAATATGCAGTAACATCTGTCACTCAGACTTTTAACCACACATTTAATTCAAGTCCAACTGGTCCGTCGGTCTTTACAGGATTAGAAAATGTTGGTCCGAACCCACAAATTGCTGGTCCCGGACCTCGTACCAGTGGATTTTTTAACCCCTGCATTAGTTTCAGTTTGGCAACAGATTATAGTGAGTGAGTGATTGATGTTTGATGTCACCAATATTTTCAGTTATATCATGGCGAGAACAAGTTACTTTTCAATGGTTTGCTCTGTTGGATTTTTATCACTTAGTTGGATTTTTATAGTGCTAGCTCACTGAAACAACAGTCTGTGGCTTGACATATTAGTCTGATTACGAGGAAACCAGTCTTTGTCTAGCTTGCCCCTTAAAACCTTATGCTTAGTGCAGAAGCATCAAATACCAATTTTATAGTCTTTGGCGTGACACGACCGGGTCTCGAACCCACGATCATTCTACTCTCTAGGCGAGCACACTAACCATTGCACGACTGATACCGCTACAACAGATTATATATCGTGCACATTTATCGTTGATTTGGACTTTTTTTTCATTTGATCTCAGATATTGTCAGTATCAATGAACTGACTCTCATAAATTATTGGTCAGTGTGACTTCAAACACATTATAATGTTACAGATAGGACTCACTGCAATACTAGTAATAATGTCTGTCTCGACCTTCAAAACTGATGTTATTCTATATGATATAGAACTGTTTATCATTACATATATTTGTACTTGTAGGTGTGTCGTGCATCGTGTCCAACGGATTATTATGTGTACTTAGAGAGACAGTAGTCTTAGCAGCTGTGACTTTATCACACACTAATCATTACGTTTATTTGTACTTGTAGGTGTGTCGTGCATCGTGTCCAACGGATTATTATGTGTACTTAGAGACATATGCATTAGCAGCTGTGTCCTTATCACAGACAGACGTGGACAAAATGATTTGCAAAGATTGGGTATCAAGTCAACCATCCACAACTTCTAGTGCTGTAAGTAACATGATTGGTTATGAATTACAGTCAAACCTGTATTAAGAGGTCACCTTTGGGAAAAATGAAAAAGTGACCTCTTAAAAGAGGTTCACTTCATATGAAATTTTCTATGACTGGACAAGAAAAAGGTGACTTTAATACAGGTGGCTGCTTAATAGAGGTGACCACATGGGGAGGTTTGACTTTAGTTGATAATTATAGTATAACTACTCTCTTTTGAAAAGAGGGCAGTTGTTCTCATGATCGTATGGTAGTTGGATTTACAACTACCTGTGCAATCAGTGCCTATAGCCACTAATGTTATGAATTCAAACCCTGTTCATGGTGAAGTGTACTGGATACGAACTTATGTGATAAAGTTTGACAGTGACTTGCGGCAGGTCAGTGGTTTTTTCTGGGTATTCCGGTTTCGTCCACCAATAAAACTGACTGCCACGATATAACTGAAATATTGTTGAATGTGGATTTAAATTCAATAAACCACAAACCAACCACTGTTTGAAAAGATATATACCAATATCAACAAAACAAATCCAACCAGTGCCTCCCACCTCAAGCCCTTGAATGCAAAAAAGCCATGACATATGGCCTTGGATATCTATTTTATGTAATTTACATTAAGCTGTATACTACAGCTCTAAAGAGGCTCTAACCTTGTTTATAGGTGAGTGAGATGCTGTCCTTTTACTATGAAATCATAAGTTATTTATTCATTAAGTTTTCACTTTCCTTATAGTCGCAGTTCCGTTAGTGTTAACTTTGTACAATTTATGACTACACAACACATCCCATTGAAACATGCACTCATGCTGCACATGACTTCATTCAATCTAATTCACAATTACCGTCTTTGAGTGTGTATAATACAAGTTTTGCATCATGATATTGCTTTATATTTATATGAGGCAAATTACCCCTAATTCAATATCAGTTTTAAAATGTTGGGAACAAAAAGTTGGTAAAACTTTGGATGGATGGATATTTATTATATAGATAGCTGTGATTTACAGAATTTTCCCAGTTAAATAAAAACGATAATTTCACAGTGAAATTTTTGTTTTTATTTTCACTCTTCTTTCATTTCCCGCCATTTCATTGTCAGAGCTACTTTTCTGTATGTTTTACAGTTGCGTTCCTTTCATCGTTGCATATAGTTTTGTTGTTTTTTGAAGCAATACACATTATAGTATATCCCTACACTACACACCATAATATAGTGCTGTTAAACTCATGCAAATCAAAACATTTTTTTTTGTCTATATAATAAACAATATAACTAATTGACAAATTTCATTATCAAAAATATGTAACTCATTACCAAATAATTTTTTTTCTCATTCATCCGTTGCACACATTCATGAGTTACTGTGTTATTTGTTCATTTGTGACATATTTTTGATAATGAAACTTTTCAGTTAGATATAGTATAAATATTATGACATTAAAACAAACTGATGAATATTAATCTATTGTTTACAGTCAGTCATACAAGCCTTTATACATAATGATGAATGTGCACCGTACTACGTAGATTCAACGGCAGGTAAGATAAGGTCTATTTTTGTCACATCATACCCAGTAATCTTGTCATTTTTAGTTGGCGCTGACCATTGGTCAAATGAGCATTTAGTATAACTTGGAATCCACATTTTGTCTTTCGTGGTCATCTCGTTTATTAAGCTTTGCATATGTCTTTTGACCTTTGCTGTTGCTTTATATATCAATCTTCTCTGCAAAACTGCTCAATTAAATAGATGATAAAGAGGTTAAGAACATTGATAAGATCTAATTCCAGCCATTTACCTCGTGATAACCCCCATCTGAATTGTAATGGATGTCAAGCTTTATAGAAGGTCATGAGCTTTAGCAAGAATTCTCTTTTCCAGAGTGACATCACATTATGTAATTGACCAATCAATGATTCGCATTTGTAATTTAATTTAAGCATATTTTATTGTCTAAATAATGACAAAAGGATCAGACACAAGTTTTTCAAATTAGTATTTTCTTCTCCATAATTTGTAATGTGAAATAATTCTTATAGAAATTAACGTATATCGTTTTTGTGCCTTTTGATTGGACAAGAGCATTGTCACCTGTTTATTTTTTATTCGTTCATAACTCGATGAACTTTTGCGTTTTTGATCCGTTCACATTAAAGAATTATAAGTATTAGACTGTTCTTTTCAGGAATTGATGCATGTGTAAGTTTGTGAGTGCATCGGCACTGTTTACACATGTGTAAGTTTGTGAGTGCATCGGCACTGTTTACACATGTGTAAGTTTGTGAGTACATCGGTACTGTTTACACATGTGTAAGTTTGTGAGTACATCGGCACTGTTTACACATGTACAAACTCATGAAAAGAAGCGTTTAATACTGTAGTAAATGTTTGCAGATGAAGCCAAGTCAAATCCTTGGGATTCTACATAGGAATTCAAACTTTAAAGATTTTTTTTACATTTACCCACAAGTATAAAAATCATTAGACATGCTGATCCAGATCATAATAGACACTTATTGACTGGTATTAAAGTAATAGCAAGTATAGCACAGAATATACACCGGTGAATAGTTCATTATACAATTTACCAGTAAATAGAATATTTATGAACATGTCTTTTTAATAGGAAAACTTATTCTGAGTTATAATAATATCTGTTTAGTATTTTTAATACTGTGTTATAATGATATCTCAGGGAAGATTAGTGAGGGCCTCAGGGAAGATTATTTATTAACTAACTGTGTAACCCTCTATAAAAAAAGAAATTATTATTATTATTATTATTGTTATATTTTTATATCTATTCTAGTGATAAACAGATGTGTGCCTTCAATATTTAAGACGATTACATACAAAGCTTCAGAACTGTACTACACAAATTCTTCAGGTTCTAAATATACCTTAGAGACATCTGATGGAACCACTATAACTGGTACACTGATCAGTTCAGCTAGCGAGTAAGTACACCATTGATTACTGATTACTTTGATGTTTTGACACAAATTATTACTGCTTACTTTAATGTTTTGACACACATGGTTACTTTAATGTTCTGACACAAATTATTACTGATTACTTTAATGTTCTGACACAAATTATTACTGATTACTTTGATGTTTTGACACAAATGATTTCTGATTACTTTGATTTTCTGACACAAATGATTACTGATTATTTTAATGTTTTGACACAAATGATTATTGATTACTTTGATACTTTGACACAAATGATTACTGATTACTTTGATGTTCTGACACAAATGATTACTGCTTACTTTAATGTTTTGACACAAATGATTACTGTTTACTTTGATGTTTTGACACAAATGATTTCTATGATGATTTGACACAAATAATTACTGATTACTTTGATGTTTTGACACAAATGATTACTGATTACTTTAATGTTTTGACACAAATGATTACTGATTACTTTGATGTTTTGACAAATGATTACTGCTTACTTTGATGTTTTGACACAAATGATTACTGATTACTTTGATGTTTTGACACAAATGATTACTGATTACTTTGATGTTTTGACACAAATGATTACTGATTACTTTAATGTTTTGACAATACAATACAGTATTATGAAAAGAAAGTTTAGACAAATTCCACACATATCAACTAAATGAAACAACCATCTCTCATCTCAATTCATTAAACACAAAAAAAAGAACCTTGAAATATGACTTTAGAAATCCAGGTTTTGGCTTGAATGGCATAAAAATGTGGAAGGGTTAAATCGGTTAATGAGATCCCAACCTTGCCCCTCTTGTATTTTACCTAAGCAGTTGCATAGGTACTCATAATAAAAGGAATATATCAGTTGAAGATAAATATTTCTATTTTCAGATACCTGGCCATATTTTATTCTGCAGCACAGAAAGTAGAGATGGTGATGAAGGATGTTGTGGCTTCTGGCTACCTTATATTAATGTATGTATAGTATATATACAATATACATACATTTACACAGGCATTTCAATAAGGGGCAATACCAGGTACTTTTACCTGCCTAAAATTGTATTTGGTACTTCCTGATTTTAAAGAGTGTTGTATAAGATATTGATGAAAATTGTTCAAATTTTAATCAAAAGTACCACCTGTAAATAGTTAAGTACCCGTACACTTGAAAAATATTGAAATATCTGTTTACATATACAATCAAACTTCAGTATTACTCAAACTTGGATGACTCAAACACGATGGATCTCTCAAACTGTTTTTTAAGTCCTTTCAATTTTGTCATTAATTCCATGTCAAATAAACCCTGATTTCTTGAAAATCAATTTCTCAAACAGTCGAACTATTGTTATGGTCGTTATAATAAATCAGTACAAATGACCTTTTCAAGCTCGAACTCATTTTCATCTGGAAATGTCAAATATTTGATTAATTACAAGAAAACCACAGACATTAAAGCAACAGACAACTTTCCTCATTCATGACTTGTCATCAGGTTTGTAACTTTGTCCTTTTTCATTTGGTCATTGTGTTGTCTGTCCTTCTTCATTTGGTCATTGTGTTGTCTGTCCTTCTTCATTTGGTCATTGTGTTGTCTGTCCTTCTTCCATTTGTGGATTTTGATTGCCCCTTTGGTATCTTCAAACTTTTGATAGATAATGATAAATAAGTATAAATTACCTTTTCAAACTCGCACCCCAATTCACCCGGAAGTGTCAAATATCCATGTGTACTAAGTCAACTAAGATGTACATGAGACATCTTTGTGTTATAAAGTTTGTCTGTCTGTCACTTTACTGTATGTGGTTTTCTTATAGATCTCCAATTTCCTCCACAAAAAAATACAGCTCCGCAATATATAAACGTTAGAGAATAAATAAATGTTAGAGAATACCGAAGGGGCAATCAAAATAAACAGTCCAGAGAAACTGGTAACATAGGGTACACAAGACGAGGAAAACACAATACAATATGTATTGGAAGCCACTATAGGCAAACAAACACAAATAACGTAAATAAGACATCAGGACTGGGTTGCTCAAAACGTTGGTTAGTGTTATCCACTGCATGGTTAAATCTAGTTATCCAATGGATAAATTTAACCACCGGTTAATTGTTGTTGCTCAAATTTTATCCAGTGGATAAAGTTAACCCCTCAAATTTGGCCGGATAAATATTTAACCATTGGTTAAATATGGCAAGACGACAGCAAAAAGAAAGAGTGTATCAGCATATTGAGTTGGATTTTGATGATAGAGAATCCCGGGATAAATTTAGATTATGGAGACACAGGACCCGGGTGGCTCCATGAGTTAGGTAGTTGGAATACCTAAAAACTCATACAAGCCTATCACCAATACAGCGTGAGTTCGCTCCCGGCTTTGTAAATTACAAAAAAAGGATGCACTTGACTCGCAACCGCAAGTAATAAAGTTTACCAGTTACTTGCCCATGGTCGATGGTTCTCTCTGGGGACGCCGCCTTCTTCCACCATTAAAACTGGTAGCCATGATATAGGTGAAATATTGTTGAAAATGGCATTAAACACCAAAAATCAAATCAAATCAATCTATAGAGCCACAATTGTGCAGACCAACTCTTGGGTCTCATGCCATACCAGTAGACATACAATTAAAGCTTGCGCTGAGATAGTACCTTGCACCAGGGAGTCCGATGAGAGTAATCGGTGATACAATGGGATATCATATTTCAAGTGTCTCGAGAGCAGTAAGAGATGTCTCTAATGCTCTGTGTGATATATCTGGACAAAATATCACCTGGCCCTCTACAGATTTTCAGAGGAACAGAATTAAAACAGGGTTTTATGACATTGTCCATTTTCCTGGCGTTGTAGGGGCAATTGACTGCACAGAAATACAGGCACCACCCTTAGACTACGAATACGCCTTTGTTAATAGGAAGGGGTACTATTCTAAAAATGTACAGGGTGTGTTTGATCACACAGGTAATTTGTAATCTTAAGTTATTTAACCCCCTTTTCCGTTCGATACCTATTCCATGAAATATATAGGTCTTCAAATATAAATAACAGGAATGTTAACGTATAAGATAACTGACAACCAACTCCACTTTTTGTGTTCCTGTGGTTTAAATAATGTGATGTTATTTTAGGATTCCTCTTTTATTAGAAAATACATTGTAAATTGGATTTTAAAACAAATTAAAGTGTAAATCACCAGAAAATGAAAACTAGCCAAAACAAGATTATGCCTAGAAATTGCCTTGCCTTCTGGTTAAAAAATAATCAAAATTCGTTTAAAAACGCCTTCAAATTTTTTTCTTTGAATCCATGTACCCTATATAGACGGACCGACAGTAATAAATATCTTAAAATAATAGTTCTTGTTAACTATGCACTTTTTTTATTGGTCTAAATATAATGCTAAGAAATGGCAAGCCGCAGCTACATATAGACTTCAAAAACCAATAAAGAGGGATCAACAAATATCCTTAAAGTAGTGAATCTGTATCCCGGATTTGCAAATTTTGAACGGATGTATATAGTTGGCTAGAAAGGGATGCAACATGCATTCATTATTTTGTTTTATAAAAGTACCTGTGTTTTTTTTAATAATGAAGAATGAAAATTGATGGTATATCCATGACTGACATATTAATTTCTTGGAAAGTACAGAGAAAATGTAAAAGACTATCCCTTTCCTATTCTGATATGTCTTGAGTGCATCGGTGTAAAGTTCTATGATTTGTTGTGTCACTTCACTTAGCGCTGGCAAAGCTGGACCTTCTACTGTCTGATTGAGGGTCTTACTATTTACTTCAGCCTCCAACTTTGCCGTAGAACAGACTTTTCTCTACTTTTCCTTGATTTGCTCCACTGATCTTTTTTTTTTGTCCACCCGCCCTTGCATTCACAGAGTCTGTGATCTCTTTCCAGACTTTTGCCTTCTCTGCATTTGTTATAACATTCGTTTGTTTTGACCTAATTATGGTTATGTTTTCTCCACAAGCTCACATAAGCAAACCAAGTCAGCCTAGGAGAAATTTTCACCTACTCATCTTTTTTTGTTTTTTTGTTGAGCAAACGATTTCTGACATTTTTTTTTTACCAAGAATACTATGGAATTATGGGATACTATCCACTGGTTAAGCTACTTAACCACTGGTTAGTTAACCACAGCACTATCCAATGGTTGAGCAACGTAAACTTGTCCACTGGATACGGTACCACTGGTTAGCAATTTTATCCATTGGTTAGCCTAACCAATGGATAAAATTAACCAGTGTTTTGAGCAACCCAGTCCAGCCCTCCAACAGGTCGGTGGTTTTCTCCAGGTACTCTGGTTTCCTCCACCAATAAAACTGACCACCACAATATAGCTGAAATATTGTTGAAAGTGGTGTTAAATACCATGAAACAAACATCCTACAGACAACTGGAGCTAAGTGTAATGTTTGTAAAATCTTACACTGTTACATGCCCATATTATATTCCATGTCTTTTATTTCATTTTATACAGATTCCTAGGTATGGGCATGGTGTTCTGTTTCCTGTGGATTGTAATCATGCGGTGGATATCTGGAATCATGGTGTGGATCAGCATATTTGGTGTGATAGGAATCTTGGGCGTAGGTAAGTAAAACAAATCTGTAGATAGTACACCCTTGTTAAATCCCTGCCTTTTGAATCTAGCCATATATTGGTGATTATTTATTGTAATCAAATCAAGCTGAATTTTTATAGGGTTAAATAGGATAATTAAGGATTAAATCATGGAAGCCAGAATGTGTTCTCAGTTTTAACATGGGTTGGCGGATATTAGTATTTTTTGGGGTTGGCAGATATTAGTATTTATTCCGAGCCAGAGGCGAGTGATAAAATTTACTAATATCCGCCAACCCATGTTAAAACTCAAAAACACATTTTGGCTTTCATGAATTATTTCGATTCTGATATGTCTAAGAGTACAAATACGTTAGTATCGGTAGTATACTTTGATTGGAAGACGGTAATTTATATTTACATTTGCAAACAATGTTGCACACAATTTATGCTGCCAAATTCTAGCAGACGACAATTAATCAACATATACATTTATGACGAGAAAGTTAGTCACGTGCACCGGCACATGTGTTAATGAGATTATACCCAATCAATAAACTGCTCTGACATGTGTTTACAAAGTGAAAGAAGGACGCTGTGTTAGAATTGGTTTTTAATACCACAATTCCATAATAATATAGTAATATGATGGCAGTCAGTTTTATTGATGGGGAAACCAGAGGAGTTGGAGAAAAGCAGAAATCTTCCGTATGTCACTAACAAATTGTATCACATAAAGTTGTATTAAGTGCACCTTACCGTGGCCAAATCAAACACACAAATTGTTGTTTTGTGATATGCACTGATTGTATACTGATACCAAATGATTAAAGCCAAAACAGTCCTCTGAATTTTAATTGTATTCCGTTTGTTTGTTTGTTTGATGGTGTTTAAAGCCACTATCAACAATATTTCAGTTATATGTGGCAGTCAATTTTATTGGTTGAGGAAACTGGAGAATCCGGAGAAAACCACCGATCTGTCGCAAGTCACTGACAAACTTTATCTCATAATGTTGTATCGAGTACACCTTGCCATGAGCGGGGTTCGAACTCACAATTTCAGTAGTGATAGGCACTGATTGCATAGGTAGTTGTAAATTCAACTACCATACGATCACGACCAAAACGGCCCTTGTATACTGATAGATGTAGATCTAAAGACCATACGATTAATACCAAAGCAGTTCTCTGAATTTTTGTTGTATTCCGTCATAATGCATTAACCCTTAAAATAAAGTGTGGGAAACAAGTATTCTTGTTTTTACGGAATGCGCTTCCGGTACGAGAAACTAGTATTCTTGTTTTTAGCAGGGAAACTAGTATTCTCGTTTTAGCACTTCTCTCAATATGTCAATAAACAGTTGGAGACAAATCATTTTCTAATCTAATATTTGTTTTCAGGAGCATGGTACTGCTTTGACCAATATTATGATCTAAAGAACCAAAATGTTGAGTCAAAATGGGGATTTGACGAAGCTTTTGCTCTTAATTTCTCGTATTACCTAACACTAAAGGAAACATGGCTTGCCTTTGGTAAGTTTGAAATTTGTTAAACAATAGTTTTGAGTACTTTATACACTAAGCCAACAATACAATGTCTGTAGTCTTCTGTTGTCAAAATATCTGGACAGATAGGACAATAATTTTCTCCCCAATACCTGATTTAGCCTGACTTTAGATAGGACAATCATTTTCTCCCCAAAACCT
Organism: Gigantidas platifrons; assembly: GCA_002080005.1. Lineage (NCBI taxonomy): Eukaryota > Metazoa > Mollusca > Bivalvia > Mytilida > Modiolidae > Gigantidas > Gigantidas platifrons. The sequence goes on along the minus strand of MJUT01014080.1, from coordinate 9,470 downwards.
GATTTAGCCTGACTTTAGATAGGACAATCATTTTCTCCCCAATACCTGATTTAGCCTGACTTTTAGTCAAGTATCATTGTTCCTTTGGTATTCTCTAATGTTTATATACTGTATACAAATTCTGAAAATTGTTTGCAAATTTGTTTTTTCTGTTTCAATTCAGCCTTTAAATATTGAAATATCAACTTGTTGAATGTACATCTTTAGCATGAAACCAATTTATTACCAACTTGTGACAAATTGAAAAAGCAAAAATTGCTATACTGTCGTAACAATTCCAAAATCAAATAAATTAATTTTAGAGTCACATGTCATTTTATACGTGTTTTGATTGGTTTAAAAAGTTGAGTACATTTTCGTATGTACTGAATCTGAAAATAGACGTAGTTCCCAAGGCGTCACGTGCCGTTGTCATCAAGCGATTTTCTTTAAATGAGACATCTTTGGTGTTATTTAAATTTATTTTCGATTATTTGCCTTATTTTGAAAAAAGAAATGTATTTTTCAATATCATAGCAAAAAAAGTTTGAATTAATTTATAAGGATTGATCGAAATTATTTGTTCGGTTCATTCGAAATAACCTCAATCAGGTTGAGGTTATTTCTTCATGAGCCGAACAAAAATTGCGATCAATCCTTAAATATCTTAATCATAGAAAGAGGCAAAATTGATACCACTAACACACAAATACAATGACCTCTGACCCCTAACACACAAATACAATGACCTCTGACCCCTAACACACAAATACAATGACTACTCCCTTTCCCGGCTTGGTACACTGGTACTTCTATAATCAGTTTTATAGTCCCAAACCTATGAGTGACACAAGTTTAACAAGTAACACATTACAAATATTTTTCTGGCAGTTAATATTCATTTCTATTTATTTTTCAGCCTGTACAACATCAACAATTTTAGCCATTTTTATCTTCCTGTTGCTGATACTTTGCAGTAGAATTTGTTTAGCTATTGAACTTATCAAAGAAGGAAGCAGGTAAGATTTTCTCATTGTTGTTTATGTTTTTTAGTTACATTACACGTACGCTGATGTGTTTGTGCTATAATGCATCTTTTGAAAAAAAAACCAAAGAAAAACAGAATACATACTCTATGAATTGTATTGATAAAGACTTAAGGTCCTGTTCAGATCAATATATGACCATATAGATGATATAATGCATAGCATGCACCCCTCGAATGCAGTATAGATCATAGGTTCGAGCATTGGTCTGATTAAACCAAAGACTATAAAGTAGGTATTTGCTGTTTTGCTGCTAAGCACACAGCATTAAGAAGTAAGAGAATAGACTGGATAGATGGGACTGTAGATAACATGTCAGAGTTCACCACTGTAGATAACATGTCAGAGTTCACCCACATGTCTACCCACAACTTACACTATGCAAATCCAACTGTTGATCTAGTACAATGTGGACATCATCATCTCATTGATATGTATCTGATTCTCATCATAATTTATGCGACTCACACAGATAAATTTTATTGTGATTATTGTCAATACATTTGTATAACCATTCATTCGCTGAACCTAAGACCTACAACTATAATATAACTAGTAGATTCTTCTTCCTGTACAAAACTGATATAAATTGTCATGTAAATGTTGGTTGGTTTATGGTGGTTGACGCCATTTTCAACAATATTTCAGTTATATCGTGTCCGTCAGTTTCATTGGTGGAGGAAACCGGAGATAACCATCAACCTGCCAAAAGTCACTGACAAACTTTATCACATAAAGTTGTATTAAGTAAACCTTGCCATGAACGTGTCATGTAAATGCAATGTCACAGTACTTGAAACAGTGTAAAAATAGAAAGTGAATATGTTTTTCTATTATTAATTATCTATTGTCATGTGACTATGAGTCTCCAGTTTTTCAGCTAGACTTTGAAATCTTTAGGACAACTGCCAATTTTATCAAAATTTCTTCAGGACATTCTTTAATAATTAAACTAATTTTTATAAAGTTCTTCAGAACAATTTTAGAAATAAGTGGGGAATGTCCTGAGACCGGTGCCCAGCTGAATCTCTGTTTTATCTGATTTTTTTAAATATTTATTTCAGGGCTATTGGAAATATGATTTTTACATTGTTTTGGCCTATAATTCCATGATATGTTTTTATTTATTTCAGGGCTATTGGAAACATGATATTTACATTGTTTTGGCCTATAATTCCATGATATGTTTTTATTTATTTCAGGGCTATTGGAAATATGATATTTACATTGTTTTGGCCTGTCATTCCGTTCCTGTTACAGATCTGTCTTGTCATCTACATGGGGTTCAGTGTTGGGTATCCTTTTGTTAAAAATATTTGTAAATAAAAAAACTAAAAATCTGTGGAAAAATTAAAAGACTTAAGATATTACATATAAACATGTTGTATAAACCATTGGGTTAGGATTTAACACCACTTCTATAGTATTTCAGTTATAACGTAGTGGTCAGTTTTATTGGTGGCTGAAACCGGAGTATCAGAAGAAAACCACCGACCTGTTGCAAGTCACTGAAAAACTTTATCACATAATATTGTATCGAGTACACCACACCACGAATGGGATTCAAACTCACAACTTTAGTCGTGATAGGCACTTATTGCACAGGTAGTTGTAAATCTAACTACCATACGATCATGACA
>MJUT01014075.1:517343-535703 GCA_002080005.1 Gigantidas platifrons | reverse complement strand
TTCTCAAAAGCCTAAATCAAGTCATCTATCATATTTTGCACATAATTAGATGTTTGTATGCACTTGTAAGTTTGTGAATGATGTTTTCTAAGTCTGTTGTCAGTGGGCACTAAAATGTCAGATGGAATTGCAATTAGGCAGTGAACAATTTTGTAAAACATGACCAGTCGTGCTTTTAGACGGCGCTCAGCTAATAGTGGCCAACCTAGTGTGTCAATCATGTTAGTGACACTACTACTAGTGTTGTGATAGTTATTTGTTGTGTAGCGAGCGGCACGCCTTTGAACCATTTCAATTTTCTTTTTATACTCTGTGGTGTGTGGATCCCATACACTGCAGCTGTACTCAAGCTTCGGTCTTACTAGTGCTTGGTAAGCTTTGGATTTTATGTCACTGTTTAATAATTTTAGGTTTCTGTTAAGGAATCCGAGTGATTTATTTGCATTTGAAATTATGTTGTCATAATGTAAATTCCATTTTAAGTTTGATTGTAAAGTGATGCCTAAATATTTTGCTGATGTAACTGCTTCTAGAATGTGATTATGGAGAATGTAATTATGCCTAAAAGGTTGTTTTTTCTGAGAAACTGTAAGTTTTGTGTATTTGTCTGGATGGAAGGCCATAAGCCAATCGGCCTCCCATTGTGCTGCTGAATCTAAATCCTGTTGTAATTTAAGGCAGTCATCTTGTGTTTTTATTTCACTGTAAATGATGCTGTCATCTGCAAATAACTGTAGTTTACTGTGTGATAAATATTCTGGAAGGTCGTTTATGTAAATTAGAAATAAGATGGGGCCCAATACAGTGCCCTGTGGTACGCCTGATGTAACCAGTACTGTGTTTGAGGATGTGCCATTAATAACAAGTGTTTGAGTGCGGTCTGACAGAAATGCTTTAATCCAGTTTAGAGTTTGATTTTTAATTCCATAGAACTGAAGTTTATATAGGAGACGCTGGTGTGGTACCTTATCAAAGACCTTGGCAAAGTCCATGATGATTAAGTCAGTTTGTAAATTTTTGTTGTTATTTTTTGCAAGTTCCTGAACAAAATGTAGTTAGTAGTTGTGATTCACATGATCTAGATTTCCGAAATCCATGTTGGAGGTCATATAAGATGGTTTTTTTTTCGAAATGTTACTGGTTATGATATGTTCAGTTACCTTACTTGTGATATTTTAGAAGTCTGTGGCTGATTTTACTGGCCAGGACCGTCGGGCTTGTGGCTAAGTTCGAAGACTGTTCGCAGGAAAAAAACATCAGGGTTCAGAAAATATGGAAAGTTTTTTTATTCGAGTTTTGTAGAGACGATGAGGTATTTGCTTAATAAAAAATTAAAATACAGTAAGTAATATGTTTGGTTCAAAATTGGTGCATTTTACTGAGTATTCCAATATCTTTCAAAAAATTGTGGTAACAGGCCTTACAGTAAACATTAAATCAAAATTGAATTTTTTCCTAGCATATTCTATATAAATTATTTCTCCTTGACTGAAAATGACATACTTGATGACAATAGTGTTATTTCATTTAGTACTAGTGTTTTATATGTATAGATGTATTAGAAAAGTATTCTTTATGATTTTATATAGCTTTATTGTTGGTATTTCATTATGAATTTGTATGGTTGCATTTTGCTCAGACAAAATAATTGATGTTTGACCCTTAGGTTTACCTTTAAGGTAGTGGGAGGAAGTAAGTCAAAATCAATAACTTTTTCTTATACTTTGTAGAATTAAACATTGATAGATGCTTATATAAATTTAAAAGCTGCAATAAAATTTGCAGGGGTCACAGGCCATCTAATGAAATATTGGGCATTTAGAATATGGGAAAAAGGGGTGTTTTTTCATTGAGTTCTGTGTAGAAGATAGATATTTTCATTTTTGTTTCATAAAATTGAAAAAAAATTGATCAATTTTGTTTATAATTGGTGAAAATGTGCCTTTTTACATGTTTATTGAATTGCATAAATAATAAAGTATGGTTACCAGGCTTTTAAAAGACTTTTTATAATTGGTGAAAATGTGCCTTTTTACATGTTTATTGAATTGCATAAATAATAAAGTATGGTTACCAGGCTTTTAAAAGACTTATAGTCAAAGTTGTAATTTTTCACAGTGCATTCTATGCAAATTATCTCCCTTTGGAAAAACTATAAAGTGACATTTTTGACAAATTTACACTATTATTTCATAAAGAATCAGTGTTTTATTTATAAAAATAGTATTCTCCATGATGCTGAATGGTTTTAATGTTGGTATCTCATTATTGGTTATTTTTTCCCAATGTGCTGAGAAAGAATGCTAAGTGATAGCCCCTCGGACTACATTAAGGTACAACATGTATAATCTAATACAATTTGTTTTCATTTCATAATGAAATTGCTTTTAATGAACATTATTTGAACTAAACAGTTGTTATTTACTACAGTTAAAAGTTAGATTTAAAAATATGCTTAAGATTTGAAATGATTGGTGAAATATAGTAGAACTGTATGTTTGGAAAATTCTAAAACTTTGAGAAATCGTTACTATAAAATGGAAAAAATACCCGCTCTGATTTTATAGTATATTGTTCTATAAGACATATTCAAACTTTTGGTCAAAGTATCTTAAAATTCCTATGCTGCATTTTTTAGAGGTTAAGAGGTTAAATTCTTCCAATTGGAAAATTGAAGAAACCACCTATCTTAGATTGTCAGGCACAACACTTTCTGTACTGACTATCATAAGCTTAGACGCACCATCACTACTACCCTGGTGATTGGTGCCCCCGTTGTAAAGGGGGTAGATTCTAAATAAAATATCTAAGCTTATCTATTTACATCATAAGATCTTAAAAAGTATGATTAAAAGATAAATATGTACATTACATATAAAAGTATAAAACAAATCTTACTTATGCTACACTGTCAAATATATACATACAAATGTAGTAAGTATAAAACAGAGCACATCAGACCTAAAAACAAATTAATATGATTTAAAAAGTGTCTAGTTCATCATTACTATTAGATACATTCGGGTTTAAAATATCATGTCTAGCTTAAAGAAGAGTTTGAAGATACCAAAGGGGTAATCAGAATTCGTAAATTGAAGAACAGACAAGGAAATGCCCAAAATAAAAAGAACAAACAGATCTAGATATAAAAAAAACATATACATAAACTAAAGTTCGAGTAAACTAGCACAACTATGTAATGAGAGTAATTGTTTCCATAAACGATTGGAAGAAATTGAGTAGAAGGGATCATATAAACGTAAATCGTAAATCAATGTAGAACCAGTGCCGTCTTAACGCATGGGCACACTGGACAATTTCCCGGAGGTGCCACGAGCATATGGCCCTATGCTAATCTATGTATGTTGCGTACGGTATGTCTTATTAATGTTTAACACTAATTTTGTTGGAAGTAGCAATACGATAAATATAAGGTTTAATTTCGTAATATATATATATTACGAAATTTCACTTCCAAATCATTATTATAAAGCAAAACAAACTGAGAAATGTATATACAATGTGTCCTATATTATATATTAATTACAATGTCACGCCCAAATCACTATTATAAATACAGGCAAAAAAAAACGTTTATTGCACGTCCAAATCATTATTATAAAGCAAAACGAACTGAGAAATGTACACCCAAATCATTATTATAAAATAAAATGCAGACAAAACAAATTTAGAAATGTATACACCATGTGACCTAGATTCAGTTTATTACAATGTCAAGTCCAAACCATTATTACGAGCTAAACCACCCGAGAAATATATACACCATGCGATCGTTTTACATGAAGGGAAAAAGTCGTTTCTATTGTAAAAAATCTACATGTTTCAAATTTACCATGAGAGAGGCCAACGGCCTAATATAAATGTTATTGTCTATTGTCATACTTTACTCTAGTTGTAATAAATATCTATGTTATTTTACTGTTTATTTATTCAGTGACGTCCAGCAATAACTAATTATTCACACGATATACTGCAGGTAGCACTAATAACTATTTGAGAATATGTCGATCAAAAGCTCACCATAAGTCTGTCAAATATGTCGGCCAAAATCTCATTATGTCGGTCAATAGCTCACTAGAGCTTGTGTTGTATTTGTTGTTTTGACATGACGACTTTAAATAAAACTTATATTAATATGCACGTAGCGAAAAACAACTGTTTGAATTTGGCGCGTAACTGCACGTCAAACTTTCATCGTATGCCAATGGCAAATAAAAATGGACGCAATTGTGACAGGACGGTTTGGGTCATTCTGAATATGTGGAATTGCAATGTCCATGTCAGTAAACCAGAATAGATTGTTAGGGTGGGCTATGCTTTTATCGTCTTCTTCTTTGCCCCGCCCACGGGTTTTCCAGTACTCTATCAAACAGCTAGATGATTATAGGCGTCAAGGTATGTTGTTTAATGCCACTTTCAACAATATTTCAGTTATATCGTGGCGGCCAGTTCTATTGGTGGAGGAAACCAGAGTACCCAGAGAAAAACACTGACCTGCAGCAAGTCACTGCCAAACTTTATCACATAATGTTGTAAGCGGAATTCGAACTCGCAACGTTAGTTGTGATAGGCACTGATTGCATAAGCATGGTTATAAATCCAACTACCATACAATCATGACAACGACGACCCTAACCAGAATAGAATCTAAGCTCGGGCACAATTTGATTCAGACTTTGTTAATTTCGTTATTATTGTATTAAAATGTTAATTGAAATGAAGTATAGATTATTAGGACAGTACATTTCATAAACAAACATATATCTATCTTTTAACATTGATACGTTGTTTCTCTGTGCCTTAGTACAGTATAATAATACCGTTATGTGCTTCCTCAAAAGTTAATATTTTCGAAAGGGTTATTTCCCTCAGTCCATCGAGCTTTGGAAAAAACTCTTCTCAATTTGATAATTATGGATATTCACTTGTCATGAAGGCTATTTTAGTATATAATTATCTTTACTAAAATAAGTTTAGGACACATTTGTTTACAAGAATTTGATTATTAAACTGATTTTCAAGACCCTATTCCATGGTAAAACAGGCTGAATCAACTTTGCCGTAACTTTTGTATCGTGAAGCTCGTCTTTTTACGTTATTTTTTTTGTTTGTGTACTAGGGATGTCCAAAACTTATTGTGTTGTGTTTTTGTTTCTTTTTTTGTCTCTGGATTGTCCATATTTTATTGCCCTTCGGTATTCTCTAACGTTTATCTCAAATGTATACGATATATTTAATACGGATGTTTTGATTTATAACATATTTGATTGATAAATAACATATAAACTTTGTTCATAATATAATAAAACATAGGATTAAAAAACAACCGTAACGCTTATATTAATCTGTTTCCTAAAAAAACACATGGAAAATTGAAAATAGTCATTAAACATAAGTAACTCAATTCATTTAACATTTTTTTAATAGCTGAAAAGTAAATTAAGGGGGAAAAAGAGAAAAGGGAAATTGTGGATTGCACTCTGAATATAAAATCACATGATGTATGAGTTTTATGAAAATCGTTTACTTTGCGATGTTTTATAAAATTCACGTAGGCTCTATATATACTGAAGGGAAAAAGAAATGCAGGGTAACATAATATGCTCCAATTTTTTAACTGCGTGGCGTAAAATTACGAAAACTGGGCAGACGAGTGGCTTGGTCAGTGTGCACTAAAATCGGTGTCTAAAGTTACTCAACCATGAAAGGTATCATGTGACATAGAGAAAGTGATAAAAAGCAAATAACACGTGCAGAATAATGATAACAAGTTCGTCAACACATCATGTCATACCACTTTATACTCTTGAGGTATACACATCGCTTTCCACTATTTAAGTTAATTTGAATCTCTTGTAATCATGCCACGGCTGACGGAAGTTCAGAGGGGTCAGGATATTGCATTGCTAATGCAAGGTCAAAGGCAACAACAAGTTGCTTTGGAATTTGGTGTGAATGTTTCCACCATAGAGCGTCTTGTCCTTCGTCTGAGAGATACTGGAAGGGTTGCCGACCGTCCGCTCCGGGGACGTCCGCACGTAACTACGCCACGTCAAGACAGGGATATTCGTCTTTCCCACCTGCGTAATCGCCACGTTACTGCCACTGAAACCGCTTTAACTACGGTAGGCAATCATAATCACCACATTCACCGAAAAACTGAGAAACCGATTGCGCGAGTTTGGTCTGGGAGCACGTCGATCTTACATTGGTTTTCCTCTCACTCGTGCACGTCGCGCACGTCGTATGGCTTGGTTGGCGGTACATGGTCCCAGACAATTTCCAATGAGACAATGGAGACGGGTCTTTTTCACAGATGAGTCGCGGTTCACTCTCTTTCGTCCAGACGGTCGACATCGTGTATACCGACGCTTGCATTCTTGAGAGGGATAGGTTCGGGGGTGGCTCGCTTATGGTCTGGGGAGGGATATCTCACGGGTTAAAGTCGCCGTTGATTGTGATAGCCGCTAATTTAACAGGCGTAAGATATAGGGATGCAATCCTCTGGCTGGTTGCAGTTCCATTTGTGCAACAGCATCACCTAATTTTCCATACAAGATATTGACGAGATAATCGATTTCACTTTAACATATTGGAGGGTACTGTTAAATTGGTTTCAATTACTCATGAATTATTGATCAAAATCTAATGAAATCTTAAAAACTTGTTGATTAAATTTGTGCTTTATCGTTATATATTAATATTGAAAAAAACATTTGAATAAATAATATTAAATCACCTCAAATGTTGATCTTGCGTTTTTTTTTCCGTTCAGTATATATAAAATTGTGACAGATTTAAGACAGTTAGTCAAAGGGAGATAACTCAAATCACGATCACATTGACGCATTTCTTCTTCTAAATTGTACGAAGCTTTATTGTTGCAATGTAGTATTTCATGGAATAATGAATTAATCATAAATTAAGTATATAAAATTCAGTATACATATGTAGATATCTACTGTAAGGAGCATGACGTGTTTGTAAGATAATCGTCTTCAGGAACGCACATTCAAAAGATTGGAAAGTGAAATACAGTCAATCCTAGCCTTAAAAGGCACCCCTAAAAAGATTGGAAAGCCAAATACAGTCAATACTAGCCTTAAAGGGCATTCCTAAAAAGATTGGAAAGCCAAAAACAGTCAATCCTAGCCTTAAAGGGCACCCCTAAAAAGATTAGAAAGCCAAATACAGTCAATCCTATCCTTAAAAGGCACCTCTAAAAAGATTGGAAAGCCAAATACAGTCAATACTAGCCTTAAAGGGCATTCATAAAAAGATTGGAAAGCCAAAAACAGTCAATCCTAGCCTTAAAAGGCATCCCTAAAAAGATTGGAAAGCCAAATACAGTCAATACTAGCCTTAAAGGGCATCCCTAAAAAGATTGGAAAACCAAATAGTCAATACTAGCCTTAAAGGGTGCCCCTAAAAAGATTGGAAAGCAAAATACAGTCAATCCTAGCCTTAAAGGGCATCCCTAAAAAGATTGGAAAGCCAAAAACAGTCAATCCTAGCCTTAAAGGGCACCCCTAAAAAGATTGGAAAGCCAAATACAGTCAATCCTAGCCTTAAAGGGCGCCCCTAAAAAGATTGGAAAGCCAAATACAGTCAATCCTAGCCTGAAAGGGCATCCCTAAAAAGATTGGAAAGCCAAAACAGTCAATCCTAGCCTTAAAGGGCACCCTAAAATGATTGGAAAGCCAAATACAGTCAATCCTAGCCTTAAAGGACACCTCCAAAAAGATTGAAAAGCCAAATACAGCCAATCCTAGCCTTAAAGAGCATACCTATATAATAAATCACTGTCTATAAAGGGCAGTCTAATTTTTCCCCATTAATACATCGTACATATAATTTTAATCTGTATATATAGGGCAAGTGCTCATAAAGACCACATTTTCAGGTTCCCTTTAGTTGCCTCTATATACATGTTTGACTCTAGTTTAAAAAACTTTGGGACCAAGAAAAACTAAAGGTCAGTTTCACTGTGTGTTAAATGCCAAATGGACTTACATGTGTATTTGCATTAAAAAAGAGTTCATCTCATTCTTTGGTGTGATGATAAACGAGCTAACACGATGCAACCAAGCATGTTGGTCTAGTACAAAGTGGACAGCATCATCATCTCACAGAATGTAACTTGTATTTTTGAATTAAACATATTTCATTACTCTAACATAAGCAATGGGATTGGGCACAAGTTATAACAACATTATAAACGCCCTCTCCCTACAATTTACAACACAGCATAATACATGGCAAAACTCAATAAAATAAATATTAGAACAATGTATAAGTGAAATTAACCTTTTACAAAAAAGACAAAATAGATTTTACAAAGAAGAGGGGAAAAAGAACTCGTGAAAGTAACACCTGCAACTATCAATCAAACCTATGACTATTACGTATGAACGTTTGAACTGCTGTAAAAATATCAACATTTTGTAACTTGTTCTCGTTATGATATAACTGAAGATTGCTCATGTGATGTGATTTAATGTGTACATGTATGAATGACCGAAGATGTAAACATTGTTCCTTTATTGTGTTGATTTGGAGTTGGCTCTTGATGCCATTCCTAGATGTTAATATAATACAATGAAATGAAATAAAGAACAAAAATACCACACTGTCGGAACAGTTCCAAAAGCCAATAGAAAATTCGATAACTGAAATATAGTGGAAAGTGGCGTTAAACCCCATAATTCTCTCTCTCTCTCTTACGCATGCACACACACTTTAGCGTGGTGGTAAGAAAATAAGAAAGTTGAAATTGCCGGAGACCATCATTATTTAAAATTCTAACATGACCTCATTCTTTCACTTTGTTAACAAACGAGCGAGTTATCCATTCGGTATAATTTCATTAGCACATGCACCGTTGAATGTGACTGACTTTTCCATTGGCAGCATTTTCCGCAAAAGTAAATATAAATTACCGTCTTCCAATCAAAGTATACTACCGTATTTGCACTCTTACACATATCAGAATCGAAATAAATCATGGAAGCCAGAATGCGTTTTGAGTTTTAACATGGACTGGCGGATATTTAGTAAATTTTATCCCTCGCTTCTGGCTCGGGATAAAATATGAATATCCGCCAATCCATGTTAAAACTCCCAACACATTCTGGCTTCAATGATTTATTTCTTAAGTAATATCCTTTGTTTTACTTGATTTGCACTAAGATAAGTTTGAAGACATCAAGGGGGTGGGGGTGTAATCAGGGACCGTAAATCAAAGGACAGACAATACAATAGCCAAAAGAAAAAGGACAAAAGTACAAACAATGATCTACATAACACTACACAGATTACTAAGAAAAGTTTGAAGATACCAAAGGGGGGTAATCAGAAGACGTAAATCAAAGGACAGACAATACCAAACGAAATATGATAACAGAACAAACACGTGTGAATAAAATGCCAACCTCAATCGTAACTACTCGGTCATTATCGCTACGCTGCAAATAACCTCGTACGTAGTAGGCGTATAAATCGCACTGCTTTTCACATGTCAGTTACATGAAAGTTTGATAAAGTTATATTTTAAACAATTTTCTATATTTCAATTATTTTCACGGATAAAAGTTAAAGTTTTAATTAGTTTTGCATGATTAGATTTTACTTAGTATGTCTTCCATATTGAATTTTCGTGGACTATATTTTTGTGCGGCTTATATATAATAATTTCCGGCAAACAATTTAAGAAGAATTTCTACTATCTACGTCCGAGGTTATTCAAACTCCGGACAGTTCCTGTATCCGCTACCGAACACGGTTCATACTCGTGGATAGTGTGCGGACCGGAGCTAGTAACTGTCCGGAGTTTGGAGGTTATTTGCAGGGTAGCGAAAATGACCGAGTAGTTACGATGGTGCCAACCCGAACATATAACCCGACAAACAGCGTTGTTATAAAGAACGCTATAATCTTGAACATTATACATAAAAGATTTAATTTTTATTTTATGTAAAACAATAAAAGCATATAAAGGGAAAAAATGGGAAGTATTGTTTAGCTGTTTCAAGTACAGCCCTTTAATTCTATTTTATTCCAGTATCCCATTGTACTTGGTTGTGTACACCCTCGTGGTCCTCCGTTATGTATCCTGGCATAACTTTCACAGTTCTTAGGACATCCACTGCGGTTTATATATTTTGCCATATATCTTTGAACACAGTTGTAAGAACATGCGTACTTTTTGGTGCAGGTTTCATAATCTACAAAAATATAATAATAAAATAATAAAATAGGTTCAGGTTAATGCTGTTTAACGCCACTTTCAAAAATATTTCAGTTATAACGTGGCGGTCTGTTTTATTGATGGAGGGAACCGGAGTATCTGGAGAAAACCACCGACCTTCCGCAAGTCACTGACAAACTTTATCACATAATGTTGTATCGAGTACTCCTCGCATGAAGGGAATTCGAACTCACAACGTTAGTGGTGATAGACACTGATAGCATAGTTAGTTGTAAATCCAACTACCATACGATCACGACCACGACGACCATTTAATAATAAAATGTGTAGTTTAACAAGGTTATTAATGCACAGCTAGTAGCTACATTATAGGATTAAACGCTTCTTTTCAGGAGTTCATGCATGTGTAAACGGTGCCGATGCAATCACAAAATGAATGTAAAGTTTGTGAGTTCATCGAGTTATGAACGGATCAAAAACGAAAAAGTTCATCGAGTTATGAACGAATCAAAAACAAACACGTGACAATACTCTTGTCCAATCAAAAGGCACAAAAACGATATACATTAACTCTACAAGAATTATTACTTATTATGAGTGAATGAGCATTGTTTAACTCCAACTGAGCAATATTTCAGCTATATTGTGACGAGTACGAGTTACATATTGATGAGATGATAATGTCTGCTTTGTACTAGACTAACACGCTTAATTTGATATCTATAGTAGTAGCATAACAACAATAGAAACAACAGTCCGCGGATAGCGATGTCGCTCCACTCGGAAACATTATACATTGTGAGTGAATGAGCATTGCTTAAGGCCAACTGGGCAATGTTTCAGCTATATCATGGCGAGGATGAGCTACATATTTTTGCGATAATAGTGCCCACTTTGTACTAGACCAACGCGCTTAGTTTTGTTGTTTTTTGTTATAGTGGAATCTTACTGAAACTGAAACAAAAGCACGCTCCACGTTTGTTTTTCTTTTTGTTAGATCAATTTAAACACTATATTGATTATTTGAGGGAATAAAATTTAGAAATGGTAAACCAATGAAATTAAACAATATAAAATAACAATAAATTTAAAAGCATATATCCAGCAACTTGATAGCTTAGTACATAACATGCTAAATTTAACAGATTTTTGCATTATGTTTGCCACAACAAAGGTAAGATGTGACAATGCTAAGGCATTCCCATTTTGTTCTTTATCACACAGATGACACAAATGATATCTAATTTAGTGCGCACGACATGTTTCTGGAATAACTTTAATCAAGTACGCTCAAAGTCACAAAGGTGAGACAGCCGTACAATGAAAAAGCTTTTGGGAGAAACCCCCCCCCCCCCCAAAAAAAATAATCAGCACTGCCAAAATTGGCTAAGGTATTAAATTATATATCTACGTTTCTATTGTAAATGCCTCAGAGAGATGAACCATGCCGTGGGCAACACGGAGAGCGTTATGGAACAGGAACTGCTAGCCCTTCGGAATCACCTGTGTTCATCCCCGTTTTTTGGTAGGGTCAATGTTGCTCATCTTTTAACTATGTGTTGTGTTTTTGCTTTGTTTGTCTCCGCTCTGTGCCTCGTGCCCAGCCAATGCTGTCTCATAGTTAATGATGGTGATGGTTCACGAGATATATTAGACACCCTCCTAACTGAATTTAGTACTGTTTGACTCTATTTTACCTATTTTGTTCCAGTATTGTAATAAATGCTGTTATAGTGACAACCGAAACCTTTGAACCGTAATGGAAGCGAGAGGTTGGCGCCGTAAAATCTGATTCAATCCACCATTTCTTTAGAAATACCTGTACCAAGTCAGGACCATTGCGGTTTCCCAGTTTCCCGGTTGTTGACTGATTTTGTCTGTTTATTGATTTATGAGTTTTGAATTTCCCTTTGGAAGATTGCTCGGTGTTCGGTAATTGTGTTATTACCCTTATTTCTCTTTATTTCCCCTTCGGTTTTCCCAAACGTTTATTATTTTTTTTTGTATCTGCTTATTTTGTAAAAACTAATGTCCTCATTAATTTTTACCTCCTTCTGGACTACCACAATCTATCCAATAAGCCTTTTTAATTTGGAAAGGTCCACAGGACAACGAACCACCATCCATTTGACATCCTATTTCTCGGCAGTTCGACTCAACCTATCAAAAACATAAATAAGTTAGTTTCCGGATGATACAAAGTAGGTCAGTAAAATAAGTATGCTCCATAGTTTTGGCGCTGTTCTCTTTCTTCCGTTAAAACACCTGCCTCAAAAATATAGTGCAAATAATATATAGAAGATACATCACACTAATTTAAACATAAAAAGGTGTGTTACATGAAACACTTTTATTATTAACACACGAGAATACTATTATGAAAGGAAAGTTTAAACAAGGGTAATAACAAAATTACCTAACTCCGAACAATCTTCCAAAGGGAAAGTCAAAACTCATAAGTATATAAACAAACAAAATCGGTCAACAACCAGAAAACTGTGAAAACCGTAATGACCCTGACTTGGTACAGGCATTTCCAAAGAAATGGTGGGTTGAATCAGATTTTAAATAGTGATGGTCACCATTTCAACAATATCAAGAAAACAATCCTCTCAAATCATTCAACACAAAAAATACCATGACATATGGAAATACAGGTACTGTTTTACTACGGGCACAAAAACTGAGAGGGTGTTAAATCCGTGAAGGGGATCCCATACCTTTCCTCTTGATAATTTAGTTTATAACGGCAATACAGATATAAACAAACGTTTAAAAAAACCGTGCACATAGTCGCTTCCATTGATAAAAAAGCAAACACTATCACAAAAATGAAGAACACAAGAATCTGCAATAGCAGTGTTGGTAAATGCTGAACGTTAGACGACTCCTAGGTAAATGCTGAACGTTAGCCGACTCCTAGGTAAATGCTGAACGTTAGCCGATTCCTAGGTAAATGCTGAACGTTAGACGACTCCTAGGTAAATGCTGAACGTTAGACGACTCCTAGGTAAATGCTGAACGTTAGACGATTCCTAGGTAAATGCTGAACGTTAGCCGACTCCTAGGTAAAGAACTATATAGAAACTTTGGGTTAAAGACTATTATTCTTATTACTAAAACATCATGTAATTATACCCTTTCCAATTATAAAAATCTCCCTTTTTTGTTTTGTATATGTTCTACGTTATAGGAATATGGTTAAAAGTGGCTTTTAACAGCTATAATCCTACATTATAAACGAGCACATGGCGAGGTGTACTCCATATTACATATTCACATTATGTGATAAAGTTTGTCAGTGACTTGCAGCAGATCTGTGGTTTTCTCCGCTTTCATCCACCAATAAAACTGATCACCATGATATAACTGAAATATAACCATATAAACGAAAATCATGTCAATACTTTTGCAATATTGCAGTCAGGAATTGTACTATTTTCCCCATCAGTGTATTTGCTTTAATTTCATTCCATTCAGACTAATTTAGATTGACTAACTTCAAAATATTCAGATGAAACGCCACTAATAACACAAACAGCCACAGTTCATATATTTTACAAACATTTACAAGACAGGTGACATTCATGCAATGTTGGATAACATACCTGACAGATGACCTACATACAATTTTAAAGAACTTACCTGACAGATGACCTACATACAATTTTAAAGAACTTACCTGACAGATGACCTAGATACAATTTTAAAGAACTTACCTGACAGATACAGTCCATACATTTTGGGGAAACCAAGTTATCTGGTTGAACTAAAATAAAATAAAATTATATATTGATATGTATGAACATTTTTTTTGTACTTGATATGTATATGCATTTATTTTAATAGGAAAACGTCATATTCATACGAAATCTTCTGCGGGGGCATCGTGGTCGTGATCGTATGGTAGTTGGATTTCCAACTACATGGGAACTCAGTGTCGGTCACCAATAACGTTGCGAGTTCGAATCCAGTTGGTGGCGAGGTGTACTAGATGTACCTTTATATGATAAAGTGTGTCAGTGACTTGCGGAATGTCGGTGGTGTTCTCTGGTTTCCTCCACCAATAAAACTGACCACCACGATATAACTGATATATTGTTGAAAGTGGCGTAAAACACCCTAACCCTAACTCTCATTCCGAAATCTACCGATCTCCGCACGTGAACAATGGTAAGAGGTCAAATGTACTTTCTTGGTGTTGGTACTTTATTTGTGCAGACAGAATTGATATTATTTCTGAATTTTAATATAACTTAAATTTTATATTTTAGGGTTACCCGATCTTTTGTTTTGTGTGTAATGTTTTGTAGATCATTGTGTGTCCTTTTGTACTTTTTTCTGTTATCCATTGTGCTGGCTGTCCGTCTTCGATTACGGATGCTGACCACAGGCACTCGACGTCTGGACCCCCTTTCCCAGTTGACCCCCCTTTTTCCACAAAGTTGAATTACACTAAATTTATGTTTTCCCCTTAAATACGTGTATGCTAACATACACGTATTTAAGGGGAAAAATAAATTTAGTGATACACGTATTTAAGGGGAAAAATAAATTTAGTGAAATTCAACTTTGTGGAAAAAAGAGGGGTCAACCGGGAAAAGGGGGGTCCAGAGGTCGAGTGCTTGTGTGCTGACTAGTATCTTCAAACTCTTTTAAGTAAAAGGGTAAACATTACTTTATAATTAGTCTATATGTAAAAAAAANCCCTTCACAAAACAGCTAATTTTCGCTTGCAAAATGTAGAATAATTGGTTTAAATTCTTTTAACAAAACTAATTTAACATTTCCCTGTCTAAAATTTATCAAAAATACATGGATTAACAAATACGTGATCTGTGGTAAGCAGTATTTTGCCGTTTGAACGAGGATTTCTGCCGTGAATTTTTTACTGAATTTCCTGCGTTCTATAGATAGGAACTAGAATTTTCCCAGATTTTTTGGGGAGGAAAGGGGGTGCGTTCTATGCACCAGTGCGTTTAATAGACACAAAAAGACGGGGTAGCTACTAATTGTAATGATAACTGCTATTAATAATTTAATACTGACATGTCAGTCTGTTCAAACTCTACTTTAAAATAAATTTCAACAATTTCCAAGGTACGACACACTAAAAGTAATAACAATCGTAATCATATTTTTCCTCCACTTGTTCTATTTTGGCAGTCATATTTTTTCATTTATCTTCTTATTATATACTATCATATCTACATTCTTAATATCTGCTTAAGTGTGAAGACAATCAGTCGAAACAGACTTGTAACAGCACCCCCACCCTTCCACACACACCCGCAAAAAAAAACAAAAAAAAACAAAAAAACAACATAAAAAATATCAAAAAGCAAGCAAATAATAATAAAAACAAATAAACAAACAAAATCAAAAGAAAGAAAAAAACGGCATATACAAGACTATATTTCATCAGATAAAATCCCTTATTTCTGTAGTGACAAACGTTATAAAGTCTTCAAAATGTATACAAACCCGTATTCCTAATAAGCTCGTACAAATTGAAGAAAATGGGTCGAGGCATAATGAAGTTACTGTACGCCGAGACGGTGCATAAATATATAAAATAATACATGAGCCCGCATATTCTTAGTACTGTCTTAACAATTAGAATAACCGCCATATCCTACTGTGAGTCTGAGACACAATTATCTTACGAGTCAGTGAGTGATTGTTGTATAACGCAAAATGAGCAATTTTTCAGCTACACCATGACCAGAACAAGTTACATTCGATGAATTGGCGATGCTGATTATGTCCGCCCTTGTACTAGACCAAGGCACATTAGTGGATCTTTCGAGTACATGCCCACTGAAACAACAGTCCGTGCGTAGATAAATCGCCCCCACTCGGACTCATTATCCTGATTCCGAGACCACCAGTCTTTACTCTTACTCATTACAGCTGCATGATCAGCGGAGTAGCAGCAAATAGCAAGTTTACAACCTTTGGTTTGACCCAACCGGAGGTCGAACATATGATCAACGGCACTAGAGGCGACATTACATCATCGATGCATCAATTATTTTATGAAAACATCTTTACGTATATTATAATTACATGTATACTAGATCATTATATAAGTATAAAATACAGGTGCACATGTATATCAAATATTACAAATCTAAAATCTTAGCACAAATGACATTTTAAAACTGCATATCACATAACGTGTTTATAAATCGAAAGTTTAAACAGTGATGATGTACAATTTAACCAATTAAATATTAACAAAAACGAATATTATCACCATTCATTTTGTATCATTATTTAAAACTTACTTACCTTGGGACATACAAAGCAAAAGTAATACCAAATAAACTGGAGGAGACATTTTAACAAACATTATTTGTGTTGATTCTAACGTTTAACATTAAGGAAGTATTTTTACTTTCTTTTAAAGGGAATGTTTAATGCAGTTTTTCACAGTCACGTGATCTATTATACATTGTACAGTCATACTTATAACCAAATACATGTGTATTTCCAACAATATGTATTATAATTACTTATCATGTAAGGCCATATTTGGGGAATATATGTTACCTACTCCTATAATATTTTTTATTTTAATATTGTGTTTGGTTCTAGTGGACATATGATCTGTCATTATTGGCCAAACAATCACATACACTTGTTTCAGTCAATTGGAAGGTCGACTAGCCATGCATTACAAGTGAACGTGGGTTGTTTTGGGTTTTTTTTTGGTGCAAAATAATAGATAAGTTTATTTGTCATTTTGAATGTCATTTGCTTCACTATATTAAGAGAAAAAAAATAAAGAGTAGAATAATATGGAAAAACTTTCTTAGTTGTAACCGAAAATCGGAAGAAAAATTCCTCATCGTAACCGGAAATCGATCGTCCATTTCGATTATATACTATCATATCTACATTCCTAATATCTGCTTAAGTGTGAAGACAATCATTAAAAGCACACTTGTAAAAGCACACACACCCTTCCACACACACACCCGCAAAAAAATAAAACAAAAAACAACATTAAAAAAATATCAAAAAGCAAACAAATAATAAAAAAAGACCAAACAAACAAACAAAACCAAAAGAAAAAAAAACGTTACAAACAGACTATATTTCTTTGGTGACAAACGTTAGTCTTCAAAATGCATACCTAATAAGCTCGTACAGTTTGAAGAAAATCGGTCTAGGCATAGTGAAGTTAGTGTACGCCGAGACGGTGCATAAATATATAGAATAATACATGAGCCCGCATAGTCTTACTGCTGTATTTAACAATAGGAATAAACCATATCCTACTGTGAGTCTGAGACACAATTATCTTACGAGTTAGTGAGCAATTTTTCAGCTACATCATGACCAGAACAAGTTACATTCGATGAAATGGCGATGCTGATAATGTTCGCGTTGTACTAGACCAACACGCATTACTGGATCTTTAGAGTACATGCCCACTGAAACAACAGTCCGCGCATAGATAAATCGCCCCACTCGGACACATTATCCTGATTCCGAGGCCACCAGTCTTTACTCTTACTCATTACAGCTGCATGATCAGCGGAGTAGCAGCAAATAGCAAGTTTACAACCTTTGGTTTGACCCGACCGGAGCTCGAACATATGATCTACGGTACTAGAGGCGCCATTACACCATGGAAGCATCAATTATTTTATGAAAACATCTTTACGTATATTATAATTACATGTATACTAGATCATTATATAAGTATAAAACACAGGTGCACTATGTATATTACAAATATGACAAATCTAAAATCTTAGCACATTTTAAAACAGCATAACTCATATCGTGTTTATAAATCGAAAGTTGAAACAGTGATGATGCTCAATTTAACCAATTAAATATCAACAATAACGAAATTTTGTATCATTATTTAAAACTTCCTTACCTTGGGACATAAAAGGCAGGAGTAATACCAAATAAACTGGAGGAGACATTTTAACAAACATTATTTGTGTTGATTCTAACGTTTAACATTGAGGAAGTATTTTTACTTACTTTTAAAGGGAATGTTTAATGCAGTTTTTCACAGTCACGTGATCTATTATACATTGTACAGTGATACTTATAACCAAATACATGTGTATTTCCAACAATGTGTATTATAATTACTTATCATGTAA
>MJUT01014075.1:365483-384900 GCA_002080005.1 Gigantidas platifrons | reverse complement strand
TAGTTATACCACCATCACAATATCAATAGTAGAGGGTAGTTATACCACCATCACAATATCAATAGTAGAGGGTAGTTATACCACCATCACAATATCAATAGTAGAGGGTAGTTATACCACCCATTTCCTTACAACATTCCATAGTTCCCAATTAAAGGTTTAATGTGTTTTTTTCTGTATTTAAAAATTATATTGTATTGTAAATTAAGTTTGTGTGTTAATATGGTAGAGGGTAGTTATATCAACTATTTCCTTGTGACATTCGGTGGTTTAATGTGTGATTTGAAAAAAAAACTATATTGTATATTGTGTAGTCATTTTTTGTGTTCGTATGGTAGAGGTTGGTTATGTAAGCGTATTTTTATTCTGGTGTGTAGAATTTCCGGTTAAGGTTAGGGTTAGCATGGAAAAAAATAACCTAGTGCAATAATTCCTCTGGAAATTATAGACTAGTGTAACTTGTCCTCTGGAAAGAATACACTGGTGGAAAGAAAACACTGTTATATTCCTATGGTAGAGGGTGTATACCACACAGTTCCTTATAACATTTCGTAGCACCCAATTTCAGATTTAATGTGTTATTTAAAAAAAAACCTATATTATCTTTAGTGTGGTCGTTTTGCGTGTTCATATGATCTCATATGGTAGAGATCGTTGTTGGAAATAATATCATTGACGTATTGTGTGGTGATCAGCTAACTACCTACAACATGTACTCATCAACAGCCCACACACGCCTTTTATTTTCCGAGACTATATTACCAAGAATAGATATTTAAACCTTGTTCTGTGTTGATAATTATAATAAAAACATCTAATATATAATATAGTGTGCACGACGTCTTTGTGGAATAGCTATCAACACGCACGCGCACAGGAAACAGATTGAAAAGCCTAATAACTTAAATTATGTTTTGTTAGGGTTATGGTGTTTAATCCCATTTTCAACAATATTTCATTTATATCATGGCGATCAGTTTTTTTTTTTGGTAGAGAACACCACCGACATGCCACAAGTCACTGACAAACTTTATCACATAATGTTGTATGTAAACATTGCTTCCATTACACAGAGTAGCAACACAGCTGCACATACCTTATTGGTCAATATTAATTGACAATTCATTTTATTGTTCAACAAATCATTTTATTGTTTAGTCCTTGATATGTACTGATTTTGCTGTCATTTGCTGTTTTATATATGTTAAACAATCACGACTGTTAAATGTAAATGCCCCCTTGGCGACCTGCTTTGGAAAATAAACGTACATGTATTTGATTTGTATTGAGCAGACCTTAGTATGAGCAGATTTGAACTCACAACGTCAATGGTGATAGGTACTGATTGTAAACACAGCTGTTAATCCAGCTACCATACGATCACGAACACGACGATAAGCTTGGTTTACATGTTGTATTTATCAATTTATTCATTTATAACGTTTAAGCAACTGTACAAGGACCACTGCGCAATGAAAAATATCAGGACACCAGGTCAAAGTACTATAGATCACGACATGTTATTACTTATTTATACTGTAACGTTATGATTAAAGAAGCATGCTCTATCTTTGATTCATATCAATTACAAATTACTTACAAATTATTGCGTGGGTTCGAGCCCTGATCGGGTCAAACCAAAGATTAAAAATTGGTATATGTTGCTTCTCCGCTAAGCACGCAGTGTTAAGAAGAAAGGGTGAAAGCTGGTTGTTTCGAAATTAGGATAATGTGTCCGGGTGGGGGGACATGTGGCATAGTCTATCCGTTGACTGTTTTCTTAGCTAGTTAGCACTATAAAAATCCAAATAAGCACGTTGGTCTAATTAAAGCGGACCTCATCATCATGTTGCGCACTAAGCAACAAACTCTGACTCACTATTTCGTAGGTGAATTCGGACATATATTATTTCTGCCTTTCGGTCTTTTGAAAGCAGAATATCGGGAAAATAAACATAAAATGTCAATTAACTTCCGGAGCACCCAAGTTAACCCCAGGTTTTGAGTTGGGTTCGTGTCGCTGAATCTTTAGTTTTATGTGTATGTTTATGTAGATCATTGTTTTTCTTTTTTTCCTTTTTCTTTTGGCGATTGTGTTTTTCTGTCCTTTTTTGATATCCTCAAACTTTTACTTACATTTCGAAAAATTGTGACTTGTAAGGTGTGTTAATAAAGGAAGATTGGAAAGTTCAATCGCCAACAACATGTGTTTGATGGTAAAAATCTTTATTCTGTATCTTGTTTTGTGCGTGAGGGACGTTTCTTGAATAACCTTGACAAGGTACGACGCTCAAAGTCATATACAAAATGTATTTAAAACTGAATATTTCTTAAAACATGATTTTTTTTCACTACACTAGGAAAGTAAGCGGACATCGATTTTGGCTACTTTCTAATGTTTTATTTTTTGTTTTTAATTGTACCACTACAGAAATTTCAAATTTAAATCTTGTATAAAAATGTTTGCAATATAATTTTTAAATGCTTCAAATTTCATATAACCTTGAGTGTTTGTTTGATGGTATTTAACGCCACTTTCAACAATATTTAAGTTATATTGTGGCGGTCAGTTTTATTGGTGGAGGAAACCGGAGGACCCGTTCCAAGTCACATAATGTTGTACATCTCGCCCTGATCGAGATTCGACCTCACAACATCAGTGGTGATAGGCACTGATTGCATAGGTAGTTGTTTATCCAACTACCATACGATCACGGCCACGACAGCCCCTCATATAATCTTGACTTGCTTACGTGTTTATAATAACTATGGCAACAAACAGATTATTGAAATATCACAGATGTAAACATATGATTTATGAATGATATTGTAAATATTATCAGACAAAAAATATCCTTTATCTTGTAGGTAAGTGTTTATTTATAAGACGTATCTTTGAAAGTTTCACACGTCGAATTGTTGTGTTTTATGGCTACAAATAACACTATTATCTTATATTTAATGACATTACTTGACGAAAAACAGAATCATACCAGATGTATTCGTCGCCTCATTATTCCGTTGTTTTTATCTGTTTTAAGATGTTATCTACTTGACAAAATATCTATATGATTTGTATAATACTAAACCCTCACGTATATATATATCTCAGTACAACGAGAACGTTACATAAAACATGGTGTTTATTTAGTGCGAGAGATAATGATAATATTTGATAGACTTTCATTGTGTTATTATGTGTGTTGGTCATATAATAAAGAAGTAATATATTATACAGTTCTCTATCTTTGGATTTATTGCTCGTGTTAGATGTTAGATTGGATACTCTCTTAAAAAGGTATCGCGATGGATTCCATGTGAACAAATAGACAAGGCTCTTTTCTTCAACTATATTGAACTGCATCGTAAATGTAATGGTTAGTGAGTGAGTGCGGTAGATACTGCTGCTGCATGGGTTTGAGACCCGGTCAGATGAAGCCAAGCACTCCACTAAGCACACAACATTGAAGCAGTAAGAACAAAGACTAGTTGACTCGGAATCATGAAAATGTGTCCAATTGAAGCGACATGTCTAACCGCGGACTGTTGTGTCAGTTTTCTAACTCATTTAAAACCCAACTGGGTGCATTTTGGTCGCGGACATCTCATGGATGTTCTTTTCTATCAATTATATAATATATTATCGTATTCAATATATCACATAGATGACACACTGACACATTAACAAAACACCATAGACAAACACTAACTGATCTATGGGGTGTTATCCTATATTACCCCGTTATCAAAAACCCAAATGGCCACTATAATATTGATCATAGGGAAGTTGGATTTCCTTCTACATATGTATTCACCAATACGAAAAGTTTGAAGATACCAAAGAGGTAATCAGGCTTTACGGAGCACCTGGGTTCACCTCCGGTTTTTAGCGAGGTTCGTGTTGCTCTGTCTTCAGTTTTATGTGTAATGATTGTACATCGTTGTTTGTCCGTTTGCCTTATTTTCTTGTGGCCATTGTGTTGCCTGTCCTTCGATTTACGTCTTCAGATTACCCCTTTGGTAACTTTTCTTTCAGGTAGGCGTCTCTAAATCTTAACGCGTGTGATCGGTATAAGGATGAAAACACACACACACAAGTCATCAATGTTGTAAGGTTTGTGCCCAAAACCCGACGACCTTAACTACGAAGATCTCCGAAAATGTAAAGAAAACAGAAATGTTTATTGCTAAATGTCATTATCTAAAGAGTTGCAGTATGACCTCAAACAAACCGTTGTTGAGTTCTGTGAATTGTTGATGACTTCCTTGTACTGGATGAATGACAAAAACAGGGGGGAATATAAATTTGTTTGATGTTTGCTTGATATTTCTTGATGTTTACGACATTCTTATCATAGATCCCCAACACACGTCAAAACATATAATCTATAACAGATTGAAAAACACCATGTACCTGTCTTGTCTGTTCATTATTAAATAAATAGATAACAGATATAAATCTCTTAGATATTTGTATTGACAATATAATATATACCTATTAATCGGGCAGACAACTCACGGTAGATTGAGACCTCAATTCAGCTGACGCAAGTATTGATATTGGCATATTCTTCTTTGTTTATCCCTTCCGGAGCACCTGTGTTCACATCCGGTTATTAGTTGAGTTCTAGTTACTCAGTCTTTAGTTTTCAGTGTTGTGTTTTGAAAATAAGGGTAATAACAAAATTACCGAACATCGAGCAATCTTCCAAAGGGAAAGGCAAAACTCATAAGTCAACAAACAGACAAAATCAGTCAACAACCGGAAAACTGGGAAAACCGCAATGGCCCTGACTTGGTACAGGCATTTCCAAAGAAATGGTGGGTTGAATCAGATTTTACGGCGCCATACCCCCCGCTTCCATTACGGTTAAAAGGTTTGTTTATCATGCCTTCTTCGATTTTCTGCTTCTGGTTACCCTTTTGGTATCTTTAAAATTGTCTTATTATTTTGGAACTTGTGTTCACAAGTAATTGACGAATTTTGGTTTGCAACTTTTCGACGGCCCCTTGCTGCTAAAGGCGTGAAACAACCATAATGGTATCCCTATAATAACATTTTCAAAATCTTGAAATGGATGAAAGGTCAAACATATTATGTCATATGTTTTATTTTCATTGTACACTGAAACTCATTTATGTCGAAGAAGTCTTCGTGGTCATGATCGTATGGTATTAGGATTTCATAATTACATATGCAATCAGTGCCTATGACCACTAACGTTGTGAGTTCGAATCTAGCTCAGGCGAGGTGTACTCGATACAACTTTAGGAGATAAAGATTGTAAGTGACTTGCGGCAGGTCGATGGTTTTCTCCGGGTACTTCGGTTTCCTCCTCCAATAAAACTGACTGCCACGATATAACTGAAGTATTATTGAAAGTGGCGTTAAACACCATAACCCTAACCCTGCGGATTTCTTATTTGGGTTTGGAACTTTTCTATCCATTTTTCATTAATATTGAGTTTTACGGAAATATGTAATATACAATACCTTCCTCACGTAAATTCGAATTACTTTAGCAAAAAGTATTTTGTGTCACTCTATTCCTTAATTCTGTTGAGCGTACAATTTCAAATTTGTACGCTACATGAAGGATGGGTGATTATAAGTTAAATAAACACAGTAAATTTGATATATTAAAAGACTGCAAGATGCCGATTTCTAGGGATAATGGGATCAAGAGATACAGAAATGTACTCAATAATTTCAGAGAAGAAATATTTATAAAGTTGTTTTTGTTAAACATTTTTGAGATAAAATGTTCATGTTGTGTACGAGTACTCCGTTTACAAGTCAAGGTCAAATCATACGTTTTGGTATTCGAGGATAAGAATTCTTTGTCGAAATATTCATCTATTTGATTGTTAATTATGCATTTTCATGTTATTTGTCATTCAAATACGAACATTTTAACGTGTAGGAATTGAAAAATCCGAGCCCACAGGTCGAAATGTTTAAAAACGTGGTATTGATTTCGAACGAAACAGTTTAACAATAACAAATCAAATGTTTAATAATATTCTACTAATCTACAAACAGTCAAAATAACCACACACGAAAATGGAAAATAAATAATAATAAATAATCTTTGTTCTGCGGTTTAAGTTTACCCCTTTGGTATCCTCAAGCTTTTTATTTAGACTATCCGTCTTTCATTATCAGTATCGAATTCTCAGAATTTCAAATTTACTGGGCTTAACCAGTTGGATTCCCGAATAAATAGTTTATAGTCTTGTCCTCATTGACCTGGAAATGTGTACAACAAACTAGAGAAGAAAAGCGCGACCAATAAACAAAAACGGGGTGAACTCGAGTGCTTCGGAAAGATAAGTCGTGTTACTCATAGTCTAATAAAAGCGTAGATATCAAATTTAGTGCACACGACGCGTTTCTTCATAGTCAAAATATTTGAAAACATAATATTTAAAAATTCTTTAGGAGAATATAAACCAAAGACTAAAGTTTACTCGGACTAGCAGAAAGACATGTTTGTTATCAAGATTCGTGTTGGTTCGTTGCAACATGTGGAATTACAAGATTGACATCTTTTAAAATCCGAGGTGTGTTTTATTCATAGTAATCTTTTGATGTGTTAAATTGTTGAAATCACGTCAATAGCAACATCAGGTTGATATGAAACGGAAAAATAAGACATACCAGATGACAGCATATAAAATGTAAGGCGTGAAAAATATGTGTTCTATTATCTAACAAAGATTATTAATTAGTCAGTAAATATACATTCGTGTTACCTGTCAAATATTCCATAGATAGAGAGAATGTACCAGTCGGTTGTTGTTAATATATGCTAGTACTGTATTATGGATTTTATGAACAGGAAATAACCCGAGGTTAACATTTGTGGGTTATGCCTATTGTAAAAAAAACCGAGGTAAAACATGTGGGTCATGCTCAGTGTAATGTGAAAAGCAATATAATCGCTGTTCCTTTTGTTTCCTCAATCATGAGTTATCACACCGGATGTGTAACATTACTGGTGCCACTAGTGGAGTGGGATCTACTGATCCTTCCAGAGCACTTCAGTTCATCCCCGTGTTTCGCTTTGCTCAATCTTTAGTGTTTTGTGTAGAGTTTTTGTCCTTTTGCGTTCGGCCATTGTATTGCCTGTCATGATCGGCTTTGCGGCTTATGGTTACTCCTTTAATATCGTCAACTTTTCTTACTTTGATTAGTGTCTCGTATTCATTTACATCCCTATCATACTAATGTATTCTTAAAACCAAAACAAAAAATGCTTGTCACTTAAAGTCTTAAGATATACTAATCCCGAGTCTGATCACTCAATTCAAAGGTACAGGTCGTACATAAGACAAATAGCTTAATAATAAATGTCTCTTCGTCGTTATACATGACTATCATCATGTCAGGTGCAGGAAATGCTGATCATTTCAAATAAATACCGCGTTTCGATTGGCCAATTTGGAGTATCAGTAATACAACTCGTACACGAATGTTTTATGATCTTATGGACTGAATCTGAATAGTTTTCCTATTGTTCGTTTTTCGAGTATGACGATGAAACCCTTACTCGAACGTTATATGTCCCGATCTCAATCATTGGTGTATTGGGGAGTTCCTGTAGTGCGCTCATTTTTTTAATCTATTTTATTTGTCACTGGTGTTATTTAGTCTGTTCTGATTGTGGCTTTTTTGTTTGTTTGATAATAACAAGACTAAGAATTGGTGACAACCGATTTAAAAATTTCCAGAATAAATGTAAATTAGTAGATTAATGAACGTTGGGGAAACCGAAGGGGTAATCAAGAACGGACAACCCAGAGAAACTATCAACATCGGATACACAAAACACAGGACGAGGGCAAACAAAACAAATAAACGTTAGAGAAAACCGAAGGGGTAATCAAGAATGGACAACCCATAAAAACTACCATTATTGGGTACACAAGACACAGGACGATGACAAACAAAACAAATAAACGTTAGAGAAAACCGAAGGGGTAATCAAGAATGGACAAGCCAGAAACACTGGCAACATTAGTTATACAAGACACAAGACGAAGACAAATGAAACAAATAAACGTTAGAGAAAACCGAAGGGGTAATCAAGAATGGACAACCCAGAGAAACTACCAACATTGGGTACACAAGACACATGACGATGACAAACAAAACAAAAAACACAACACAATATGTGGTGGACATCACTATGTGCAAACAAACACAAACAAGGGCAACGCAAAGCATGGCGTATCCCCTCGCCTAAAAATTTGACCCGGTGACCTTGACCTTTGACCTTGAAAATCAATAGGGTTTCAGATTTTCTTAAGTACCAAGTTTTGTCAAAATCCATAGAAGGATGTTGATTCTAGAGTGTTCACAGGGATGTTACGGAAGGACGGACGGACGGTAGCGTTTCTATATTCCTTCGCAACTTCGTTGGCGGGGGGATAATAGCGTAAATATTGAAAACAAATATAAGATGTTGGTCTTCTCATCAAATTATATAAAACTCAAGAGTGTAAAGCTATGAGAATGATTTATTCCAAATAATCGATTATTTATGTATAGAGATAAATGAATGAAATTTGAATGCTAAAATTACTAGAGGCCGTCGTGATTGTATGGTAGTTGGATTATAACTACCTATGTAATCAGTGCCTATCACCACTAACGTTGTGAGTTCGAATCGATTATTCATGTGTAGAGATAAATGAATGAAATTTGAATGGTAAAATTACGTGTGCTACCATGCTGTAGTTTGTAATGGGATAATCATGATTTATGGTAAGATAATCACAAAGTTTCCGAAGACCTTATACTACCAATATTAAATCATTTTCATCAATCAAAGAATCGTGGTATAATTCAGTTATACCCCATCGGTAAATAAACGTTAGTTAGAGAAAACCGAAGGGGCAATCACGAATGGACAATTCAGCAACACTGGTAACATTGGGTACACAAGATACAGGACGAAGACAAACAAAATAAAATAAACAACATAGACAACTAAATATATGAGCAACACGGACCCTACCAAAAACCGGGGGTGAACCTAGATGTCCTCGAAGGGAAACAGTTCTGCTTGTTAGATGTCAATATAACTTTAGACACTAGAACATGGTGTCTGTAGTTTATCAAAAGTAGGAGTTTTCAGAACACAATCCTATGTCAACTTAGTTTTTCCTAGATATATATTTTTTTTCATCTAGTTCAATTAGTTGAACACTAAATGAATTATAATGACATTGATGGTTGCAAACTTTGATTAGAGAAGGAATTGAATAAGTCTTTTTAGGTTTATCATTACAGTAAAAGGAATATTTTTCGTAAGCATGGCGATTTTACTATAACAAATGGTAAAACTTTAATGACCATTGATTACTCATTAATGAGATTAAAATGAGGAGGCTAGTTTTGCTATCATTTTGGTATAGCCTGTTTTATTGTCGGTGGTAAAACGAATGTTCAAACAGCACATAGGTGATATAAATTGGATATAATATAAATTTTCCTTCACTTGGCACATAACTACAATCATTGTTCTTCGAGGATATATATATATTCAAATAAATATCAAATATCACTAGATTCATCATCAAACTATTTTGTTAATATTTACATATTTTTCAATTTTCTATTTGTTGAGAATATTCACCTGAATACACTTGTTAAAACGGAAATTACGGAGATTCTATTTCTGTTTATACTCTTGCAGAGATAAGACAAAAAATAACGGTTATAAATTTTCTTAAGATATAGCTTGTCAGTTTCACCTCTGCGATCTATTTCATAAAATTTATTGCATTTAAATCGTTTTCAAATACAACGCTTACGTAATCAAAAGATAAATTAAACATTACGATCCAAGTTTATCAACAAATTATTTAGACAATTTTCTCCTGATAAATCTACCACAAGAAATGAAATGCCATGATCAATAGCATGATTACATCTGTATCACAGCATTTCGTGTCAAAGGTATAATGCGCGAGAACATGACATTGTACAATTAAGGTAAAAATAGCAAGTAAAGAGAATGTTATCTCAAATAGTTATTTCTTAAAATAAATATATAGTTTGTGGCAAAAATAATATTATCGCCACTTAATTAAGATATCTACCGTGTTATTAGTGCGTACGTTTCTGTGATAACCTTCACTCAGAGTCAAGTGACTGGAAAGCAAACAGGTTTTAAGGTCTTTGAAAGTAGGTACACTATTGTTAAACAACACAACCGAAACAATGGAATGTATACACCTAAGAATAATTTGAAGATACCAAAGGGGTAATCAGAATCCTTAAATCGAAGGACAGACAACACAAATGCCAAACCATAAGGAGACAAAGACAAACAACGATCTACATCACATTACACAGAAAGCTAAAGATCGAACAACAGGAACTTCACTGAAAACATGGGATGAACCCAGGTGCTCCGGAAGGGTCCGTGATACTGCATGGTATATGTTACAAGTATTAAATAATTAAGAGCCCCCCCAGTATTTCTCTGTCTTGGTTTTCTATTTACTTGTTACAATCCAGATGTTAATACAATCGGGCTTACCAAAAGCATATTCAGAAATAAAATTTCTCTCAAGTTTGGGTTAATTTCACCATGCAACATACAAAATGCTAATATTAATGTCCGTTTCAAATGCAGAAAAGGTTATGATGACTCCTAACATGAGAAGTATGTGGCTGTTTGATTTTCATTTTTTGCGTTGACCATAACATGGTTTTAGCCGATGCCCGGCATATAATTCAATACAAGATGATATATATGTTATTTTCTTCATGTTAATTCCTATTGCATGGGTAAAGACGTGGATTTATTCTCGTGAATTGTGACAGACGTTTTACAAATGGTAGTTTAGAGAACATTAATTAATACCCTGTCACTATTTGTTTTCCAAAATAAAAACACAATTTCTACAATTCCTGTTTTAATTTTATCAGGAATTTTCCTAACCAGAAACGCTTTGTGCACAATAACTTAGATATCCACGTTTTATTTGTATATTATCTTTTTTAATATATTGTAATTAATTTACAGTCATGAATAATTAGTTTACAATCATGAATAGTTAATTAAAATTTGCTCCATATTATATTTAATATATAGCTTACAAAGTGAAGCAAACATAATACCATATCAAGCCTCTCTAACTATTTAAATTTCCGACAGTATATTTTATTATATATATCTATAACAGATATATCACACGTAGTGTTATTGTATGTATAAGGGATCCTTTGTTAAATACTTCAATGTGCACCTTATCGTTTTATACATTGACTTGAAGTGCCCTATTTGTCACTCAGTCGCAAAAAGGCATTCCTAATCTCAGTGGGAGTACGCCAATAGATCTAACAGCTTACTCGCTCGAGTAAACTTGATATAAAAGAATCTTCGTTTATCTGCAATTGACAATGGCTCGAGTGTTTAAAATAGGATGTTTAAACATAAAGAGAAAAGCATTTGACAAATAACGATATCTATTGGCTGCGATGTGTACCTCCTCCTTTTTTTCTATTCAATAGTCAAATTTGAAATAGTTAATTGAGTGTATTTTATTTTGGGAGATTAAATACTGGGAGATATCACTTTAAATTAAGTTAAAAAAAAATGATGATGGATCAATGACTAAGATAACAAAAAAAAAGTGGAAATTACAAATGATGAAGATCTAGTTTGTGTAATTGAGGCAGTTGAGGATTATTAAATTATATAAGTTATACTCGAAAATTGTTTTTGACATTCAATTGCTGTTATATGAGGATTATATTAATATTGTGATTTTATTTTTTGGGAAAATATTTATACAGATTAAAGAAATTTGGAGACGTCGCAAATAAAATTAAAAAAGAAAAAATATTGATATGTATTGTGGAATTTTCAAGTGATAAAATATACGTATGTGCATCGAATTATGGGATAAGAATATATATAAAGAAGAATTTTTATTTTATTTGAATTTATATCATGGGTAATTGTGAAAAGAAAGGAATTTTAATAATAAACGCATAATTGAATCAGAATTTGACCTAACAATCAATTTCTGACAAAACTTGTGAAAGTGGAGATTTTATCGTCGAGTCAATCTGATGCGTTACCTCAATATTATATTTACAACACGAGATTAATATTTTGAAACATGACCGCCTATATTATTTCATATCAGTTTTAAATGGTGTATTTTTCAATAGGAATAGCTTAAAGTTAAAGTCAGATTTTATCATATTGTTCTGATATGGTGGGAGTTGAAGCATTTCTAAAATGTTTGATATTATCTGTGTTACCCTGTATAATATCCGGATGCATATATCTTTTAAACGGATGGACACCAGTTTCCGTGTATGATAGAACGTCGCTTGCTGAGATTGTCATTTCCGGAACCGTTCTACAGACTTTCAAAGAGGAAAGAACAAAATCTGAAACATACGAATCAAAAATTAAAATCAAAGAAATTTACAAAGGCAAAGATTTGTTAGATAAAATTGATAGTATAGACAATTCAGATATTTTTATCGTAGGGAACTTTGGTGATAAGAAAATGTGTTATTCAGACGTTTCTGAAGATGAACAATATATATTCTTCTTAACTGTATACAAAAACCGTCTTTCTGCTAAATATGATGATTTCTTTGGTGCCGTAGTTGAAGATACTTGGTACACAGAAGAAGAGGTTTATAAACAGCTAGGTAAGAAAAGAGTAATAACAATTTTCCTGCCCCCNCCCCCCGCCCCCATTTTTCCGAAATTGTCACCAATATGATATTGGAGTATACTCGTCGAAAATAAAATAACAGCAATATACAAAAGAGTAGTATCTTGAATTGAAGACCATATTGAGCCTCACAAGGGTATCATCCGGTCAGTAGTCGGTGTTTCGGCACGGACATGGTTCATTAGATATATTTTTTTATTGAAATTTACAGTCGCTAAATCATGTCATTATTACTAAAACTAAGGTATTCCTCCCTCAGGCATAGGTAACCTTAGCCGATTTTGTGGCTATTCTGTTCAGGCCCTTTGGTTTTCTTGCTCCCTAAGATTTTAAAATTATTTGGCTTTCAAATATTTTGGCTTTAGGCGTACCTGATGAAGGTTATTCCAGAAACGCGTAGTACTAATAAATTTGATAAACGTGCAAGTAAAATAATTCAAAGTAAATGTTTTTGAAATTATTTGTGTGTTGAGGGTATCGATTTGCATGTCTGTACGATATTTCTCTTGGATTTTGGAACTGTTCCGATACTGTGGTATTTTTTTTCCATTTTATCTCCAAACTCTCAATTGTGTGCATCTGTTCATTTTCTTGATTTTATGTAAATTATTTCCTTCGATATCTAAATCGATCAAATCAGAAATATTTTAATTCAAGTAATTTTCTGGAAATTGACAACAGTGTCGTTTTGTGGTGACAAAAACACCAATCAACTAAGATTTGTTTTATTTCCTATCGAGATAATTAACGTTATCTTTTACTTTATAAGATTGAAATATTTATATTGTTTACTGTTCAATTTATTTGCTAGTGATGACGATATACTTTAATGAACTTAAAAGCAAAAACAAAAAGATACCACACTGTCGCAACAGTTCTAAAATCCAATAGAAAAAACGTAGAAAGAGACAAAAATTATGTCCCCTAACACACACAAATACAAAAATAAAAATGCGAAATAAAAAAGTGGCGGGACAGCTAAAACCGTAGATAACAAATTGAGTGCGCACGACACGTTTCTGGAATAACCTTCATCAGCTACGCTCAGAATCGAAAGCCAAATAATTTAAAATTTTGGGTGCAATACATTGATATTATGGACACAAACACAGACATTTTCTCCACAAGATATAAAATCCATTCACATTCAAACCTCTTCAATCATTAGCATGTCATATTGTGTCTATTACCTAATTTATCAAGTATTAAATATATTGAGAGATGTGATTCCTTTTTGCGGTTTTTAGCGATATCAATTTTAGATCTACGTATTCAATTAGTGGCGAAATGTAGACCATCAAAGCAAATGTACAATGATAATGTACAATGATAATGTATATTGCTTCCCAGATTTCGATGTTGTAGAACATTTAACAAAATAAATTAATGGAAATGTATCGGATGAATCATTACAACTGACTTCAGTATATTTCTAGGTTAAAACAAACTGCTTTAAAAATCATATAATTTAGTGTTATTTGAGATTTATTTCGTATTGCTACTGATTATGCAATATTGTTTGACTTATTGAGTTAAATTATTTTCTTTTTTATGAGTTATCCCCCATTTTGCTTGCTTAATAAAATCCATCTTACATTCTCATAAAAACGCAGATTTCAAATTAAATTCACACGAAGCGTTTCTGTATACGAAACAGATATTTTTAGGGAAATGTATCGAATTGTACACGATGTCGGAATACTAAGGTTTTATTTTAGTTAACAGAAATACTTTGGGACTATAAATTTTTGTCGGATGTCGGAAAACTCAGGTGTCGATTGCAGAACTTTAATCAGAAATATATTTGTATTGTTGAATTGTTATTGTAGCACCAATTAAATTAAATTATTTGCTTGTTTGTTTATATGAGATATCATTCTTTTTACTAAATATAAAAAAAAATTCCCTGAAAAATAAAAAAAAATATTTCTCTATTTACAACTGTATATATTAACTGAATAATCTTACTACAAAACAAGAAGATAACTAGAATAAGGATTTTAAAAAGAAATATTCTTTGCTTATCGTGTTCTACCGACTGGGGGATCCTAACGTTGAATGGTATTTAGCAAATTTCATTATTTAATCATGTTTATGATATTGTGGTAATAAAAGTCGTCTTGATTTGCACATCCAGATAATTGCACAGTTATAAAATTGTAGTAAAGTTAAAATTATATTTTATGTAATCTTACTATGTAAGTTATCTACACCATGCAGGCTTTTTAATATATTTTTGAAATATGCGATAAATATGATTATAAGGCTTTGACATTTATAGGAAAAAGAGGTTGAAGATAACAAAGGGGTAATCAGAATATGTAAATAGAAGAACAAACAACACAATGGCCAAAAGAAAAAGTACAAAAGGACAAACAACGATCTACAAAACATACATATAAAACCTATGTTAACTGCTCACTCTTCCTGAGCACCTGGAGAAAATTACAAATGTTTTATAATATTCAAAATAATAATGCACCCAGGTATCTTTGTGACTTAATTCCTCCAACGATTCAAAGTACAACCGTTTATCCATTGCGTAATGGAAGTGATATAATAATACAATTTTGCAGATTATCGATTACTTGTGACTCATTTATTCCCTCAACAATACGTCAATGGAATAGCTTAAATCCATCTCTTCGAAATATAGAATCTATTGCAAAATTTAAAACTGAATTAAGAGAACAGAAAGATATTAGACAAGTTCCTAAATATTTCGAAATTGGACCTCGAAAACTTAATATTGCATTAACCCAACTTTGATGTTTTGCCTCTTTCTTAAATTATGATTTGTTTCAAGTAAATATAGTTTCAGATCCGTCTTGTCGTTGTGGGGCCAACCGTGAAGACTCGTATCACTTCTTCTTTGATTGTTCCCATTATGCAAATATGAGATATAAATTGTTTCACAATCTCAGCTGGCTACCTAATGACTGTGCTATAGACCTCAAGCTTTTAACCAGTGGTAATCCTATTCTTTCAAATGAACATAACGAAATTATTTTTAAGCACGTGTTTGAATATATAAAGAGGTCTGAAAGGTTTCTTGTTTAAGTGGTTCACCAAATGAACAATCACACACACCATCACCCCCAACCCCTCTCTCTCTTTCCCTAATTCCTTTCTTCATTCTCTGTTCTTCAATTTACACATATTAATGTAATACATATTCATATGCATGCATGCTCTATCAAATAATGTTGTAACGTATTGTATATAGGAGAAAACTTCATAAGTTTGTTTAACTTGTGTCTTATCCTTTTTGCATATTTGAGCAAATAAAATATGTTTAAACAAAACTAAACTAAACCTGCGTTCACCCCCGGTTTTTAGTAGGGTTCGTGTTACTCGATCTTTAGTTTTATGTGTATGTTTTGTAGATCGTTTTTTGTCCTTTTTCTTTTGTCCATTGTGTTGTTTGTTCTTCTTTGATTTACGGATTCTGATTACCCCTTTGGTATCTTCAAACTCTTCTTAAATTGTAGACTGTATGTTAAATTAATAAATTTGTTTAAGCTAAGGCCTTAAAAAGAGATAAAAACATTTTTTAGAATTTTTTTTTTTTGGGTTGTGTCAATTTATTATTTTTTTTTCATCTTATTTCTCGCTACTGTTTTGTATTTCTGGAATTAAAACGATGTTTTTTGGGTTTTTTCTCACTATTTCCAATAACTGCTGTTTCACTTTGTCTTAAAAAAATGATGAAACATTGTGCATCAAATTAAGTAGGTTCAAATTAAAATAATAAATATGATAAATTTGTCATTATTGATAACAATGATAATGAAATAATAAAAACAAACTTAATTTTTTTAAAGACAACACAAGAATTTAAATTTCAACATTGGCTTCTTACCATTTCTAGTACCTCATTTTCATTGGCTTCTTACCATTTCTAGTACCTCATTTTCATTGGCTTCTTACCATTTCTAGTACCTCATTTTCATTGGCTTCTTACCATTTCTAGTACCTCATTTTCATAGTTGTCGTAGCGTGAAAATACTACAATCTAGTATAAATATCGCACACCTTTTCAATTGCTTCCATACCCCCCTTTTCCCCATATGCCCTTTTTGAAATTCATAACGTAATTTATACCATGTTTGTAATTGTCGGTGTTGATTAACCTTTTCTCATTATTACCTTGAAATGTTTTATGTTTTCTGATGAATAACAACTATTTCTATTGGTATCCAACACATATTGTGTTATGTTATTATTCGTCTTGTATGACTGGTGTTGCCAGTTTCTCTGGATTGTCCATTTTTGATTGTCCTTTCGGTATTCTCTAACGTTTATATATTCAATACTGAATGTAATTTTAGTGAAATTTGTTATGTTTCCTGATGAAGAACAAATGTTTTTAGTTTCGCCAATGAAAGTAATTTTAATGATTTTTTTATGAGGCAATTCTTAATCTCTAATGGTTATCACCTTGGTGTGTAAAGGGGTCGTTATCTCATTAACTGTTGTTTTTCAACAACAAATCCTTTTACTACAATGTAAAATGGTTCATGTTGTTGTGGTTTGAGCTCTTGTTGACCATTTCTATTTTGACTTCTTTTGTGTTAGCAAATTTGAAAAGGTAGATATCTAATTAAGTGGTCACAACACATATTTGCAGCAACCGTCATCAGGTGCACTCAAAGTCAAAACTTTGACCAGCGAAATATCATTAAAAATAATAATCTCTCGTAACAAGAAAACCAAAGGAGGGCATAAACAGGATATCCGAAATCCGCTCAGGTCACCGGTTTTAGTGGGGTTCGTGTGTCTCGATCTTTAGTTTTTTGTATAATGTTTTGTAGATCATTGTTTTCCTTATTTTTGACAATTGTATTGTCTATCATTCTTCTACTAACCGTGTTTGATTGTCCCCCTTTGGTATCTTCAAACTTTTCTATGCCTGAGAAAGGTGCACCTTTGTTTTAGTAATAATTAACATCATTTAGGAATTGTTAATTCAAAATACAATGTATCCAATAAACAAAGTCAGAGCCGAAACACTGACTACTGGGGGTGCGTCTAAACACCGCCAAGGAGTCCTTGGTGCACCAAGGACATGAATCCTTCATTTTATCAGCTCCAAGTTTTAACCTATGATAACTCATAGACGGTAGATTCAAGTGACAAATGTTGGTAAAGTTATGAATTATAATAACTTGAAAATTGGCGATTTTCTAGTCCTTAGTGCACCAAGGACATGAATCCGGTGATTGTCGGCATATCAAAGAGAATGAATAAAACCCTCATTTCCTAATTAATTTCGTTGGGATTTTTACATAAACTGTTATAGTACATTCATATTCAATCATAATATGCTAAAAATAAGTAAAGAAATTCAATACTTCATGTCCTTGGTGCACTTTTTGTGTCCTTGGTGCACCAAGGACTCCTTGGCGGTGTTTAGACGTACCGACTACTGGGCGGGTCATATAATCAGGGAGTAATAGTCCACAAGCATAGATATCAAGCCAATGATAGTAATAAAAACATATAATTTAATTTGATTTGAATATTTCAATCTGATTGGCTAATCCACCTGGAGAAAGTTTTGGTTATACTCGATAACCTGGGTTGGTGTTGTGACGTCACCAATGTGTTCATCCGCCAACGACAAATTCAAATAGTCACATGAAATAATCGTAATTAAAAGCGAGGAATCATTAAATTTTGTTGTAAAAATTAAATTATAAGGAATATTTGAAATCGTTGAACAAGTTATACTTGCATAACCTGGTTTGGGTCAGTTTACGCTTTTCATAAAGCGCTTCACAGTTTATTAAGCGTTAACTGACCCAAACCAGGTTATATCGTATAACCTGGTCAACAATTTCAAATGTTCCTTAATACTGCGTGTTTTTATTTTGTCAAAGGCAAAAGATTGGAAAAACAAAAAAAAATCAAAATTTATAATGCGCAAGCGTCTTATTTAAAATGATAAAAAGTAAGATCATGTTTATTATCTGGATTGATAAACCAGAATTTGGTCTTCTGTACGAACACAAGTTCCCATAGTAACATGATAAACGAGGCAATCGTGTTGTCTCTAGACTACGAATACTATATATGAAACAGGATAACTGATCCACCCGGGACACTTCATCTTACTACCCTTGTTCCCTTTTTATTGTGTGGGCGGAGAGGAGGGAGCATTTTGTCGGATATACGTGGTTATTTTCTATATTGTGCCGGTAATTTTTGTTTTTGTGTATTGTAATACTCTCATTACTCTTCCAACTTTAATATCTTGTGTTCGTCTACTGACTTAGATACCACTTCCGCCATTAATATTTAGTGTTCTTGTTCCGAAGTAGCAACTTGGTCTTCTTCTACATGTACCTTGGTTATTATGTGTCATTCGTCCGAAGTGAATACTCAGTCTTTTTCTTTACGTATTCTGTTCTTCAGCCTTTATTACGGTATTTATTACGCCCTTGGGTACTAAGTTCTTATGACTTGGGTTTTATGTGTTCTTCGTCTGACGTGGCTACTGTTCTTCTGATATTGGTACCGTTCTGATACTCTGATTTCTTCCTCCGACGTGAGTATTCTTTATTATGTATCATACATGAGTAATATATGTTTGTCTTCTGTCTTGGGTATTGTATGATTGTTTGCCTCTTTGCCTATGTTCACAATTAGGTACTATATGTTCGTCTTCTGTCTTGGGTATTGTATGATTGTTTGCCTC
>MJUT01014075.1:338387-348444 GCA_002080005.1 Gigantidas platifrons | reverse complement strand
AAAAATAAAGAAGCGGCCCGTATTGAATATCCCGCAATACGGGTAACTTCTTTTGTTTCATAGTAGTTTATCTAACTTGTACAATAATGTTATGATTTATAAAATAAAGAAAAGTCGTGAGAACAGTTTTGTTTGTGAACGAAATGTACAGAATTTTCCTATTCTTGTTATAAGGGCATTATATATTGACGTGTCCTTGTACCTGTAACGTTAACAATTCAAGCGTCATCGAGATTAAAACGTACCGCTAACCACTTATGGAACAACAGCGACGTCTGTCGAAAGAAATTTGGTGAATGATCCCTATTGATTCATAATAATTTTTCATTGGATAGGACAATACAAACAAAATTAAAATTAAAATCACATTTAGTCAGAAAAATAGTTGTAATGGTTGTATTTTAGTTTCACCAAA
Source organism: Gigantidas platifrons (assembly GCA_002080005.1). Taxonomy (NCBI): domain Eukaryota; kingdom Metazoa; phylum Mollusca; class Bivalvia; order Mytilida; family Modiolidae; genus Gigantidas; species Gigantidas platifrons. Next base: position 348,029 of record MJUT01014075.1, on the reverse strand, counting down.
CACAGAGACCTATTAATTAAGGCAGAGTTATAGTAGCACTATAAAAATTAGTAACAGCATGATGCATAAAAAAAAAAAAAAAAAAATTATGTAGTAAAGAGATACAGAAGAAAATTGAAACATCAACTTGATTATTTCGTGTCCTCTACAAATGGAATAATATTTTTAAAAAAACGTAGATATCTAATTTAATGCGCACGACGCGTTTCTTGAATAACCTTCATCAGGAGCGTTGAAAGCCAAATAATTTAAGAAGCCTTTGGGAGCAAGATATGCAAATAACAAAAACATGATTGCCAAAAATCGGCTACTCGATGCAACATTATGTGATAAAGTTTGTCAGTAACGTGCGACAGGTCGGTGGTTTTCTCCGAGTAATCCGGTTTCCTCCACCAATAAAAATGACCACTACGATATTGCTGAAATATTATTGACAGTGGCGTTAAACACCACAAAACAAACAAAGCCAACCAGACGAAAATCGGCAACGATCACCTATGCCTTAGAGAGGGGAACCTTAGTTTATAATATATAAGACTGCGTGCACTCTTCATGCATGAAAAAACACATGCATTTTTATATCATTTTAATTCGAAATTAAACCCTAGTCTAGATTTCTCGCGATAAAGATGTCACGAGCTTTCTTCATCCTGATCCCAGTACATGATCACAATAGACTGGGTGTAGAGTTTCTGACCTTTGAAACAAATAAAGTGTTCAGTTAAAATATTCCCACTGTACGGAGAGTTTTGTCAGGTTTCATGTTCGTTTCTGTTTTTATCAGCCGCTCTGTAATTTATCATTTATGTTTAAGATGACTCGGAAAAAATCTTATTTTATTGCTATTAAACTATCGGATTAATAAAAGGGCGTACTATCGTCTCCTATGACAAAGTGATTTAAAGTCCTTACACACGAATAAAGCGATAAATGTGTATATTTATGAGGCAACATATTAATAAACATAAAACACAAACGTTGGTGTTATTCGCGCATGCAAATTTCAAAATTTGAATTTGGTATGATTGCGATATAAAAGGGAGGTAACGTACATGAAACACAAACGTTGGGGTTATTCGCGTATGCAATTTTCACAATTTGAATTTGGTATGATTACGATATAAATGGGAGGTCACAACGCATAGTTTGCATGCAGAAAAAATGGGCTTAGTAGCCAGGTTAATCATATTTAAGCACCCAGATATCGATAACCTTAGTCGATTTTGGCTATCCGGTTCAAAGCCTTTGGCTTACTTGCTCCCAGAAGCTTAATTTGATTGGCTTTCCAATCTTTTCACTATGAGCGTACCTAATTAAGATTCTTTTAGAAACGCGTCCAAAAGTAAAAATATATTCATCAACTTAAATGAAAATGTTCATCAAAACTGATATTATTTCATGCGTACCATGGTCCCGATTTCTTTACTACATCTCCGATGTAAACCTTTTTTTCGAGCCAAACAGCAAATCAACAATCAATATCAGTTTTGATTTCTAAACAAATTGTCTTCAGGAAATTCGCGTCAGGTTCCATTTCTAAGTTCCAACTGAGAGAGGTTTTTGACAAATTTGTGTGCTTTGGTGATTGATTCCATTCATCCTTATCATTACCGAATCCTCCATCTTGTATTGTACACGTGACTTTTAGGTAGTCTGCACTGGTATTCACATCAATATTTCTTCTTTCAATTCCTACAATCTATTTCGGTACTTTCAACACATTGAATTAAAAACTAAATTTAGAACATACTCAATTTAGGGTACGAGTTATTCTCGTTGTTAAAGACCAAACTATGACTGAAATGAGGAACAACAATAAAAGGGTCATTCCTTTAATTATCCCCTCGCCAACGAAGTTGCGAAGGGATACATGGTAACGCTGCTGTCGTCCTTCCGTCCTTCCATCCTTCCCTCCGTAACATCCTTGTGAACACTCTAGAATCAACATCCTTCAATGGATTTTGACCAAACTTGGTACATATTTAGTCCTTAAGAGAATCTGTAACTCTATTGATTTTCTATGTCAAAGGTCAAGGTCACCGGGTCAAAATTTTAGGCGAGGGGATACGCCACGCTTTGCGTTGCCCTTGTTTAATATGTGTACGTGTAATGTTGGATAAGCTCTCGTGTTCACTTACATTCATATCCTTTCTTACTAACATCATAGATATCCTTTCGTTTAAAACATAGTCATAGATCTTTGTAACCTTTCTTTTAAATGCCAATCCAAAATAAATTTCTGAAAATTTTATCATTTTATTCAAATTTGTTTAAAAAAAAAAGTTGTAATAATATTATTATAATATTCAAATTTATTTGAAATAAATAACTGTAAGACAACGTACTTTGAAAACGATATCTTTCTTTTGTCAGAAATTAAAGACCCGTTTCAAATTTTTACTGATAAAATCATTAAAATGTCGTTATGTTCGCAGAAAAGTGATATTTATCTTTGAAGGACATCGATATATTTTCTACCCCAGTAGTATTTGCATCATAAAATAAAATTGTTCAAAGCAAATTTTCACTTAAAGATATTAATTTTCGATGCACTTTTTCTTAAGTGCTCTATAATTGTAATTTATTACAAACACAATTTCTTTTGCAAGTGGATTTTTATGGGAGATAAATTATAAAGAAAAAAACTGAAATTTCAAAATAATTGATGTAATTTTAACATGTAGAAATTGCATCCAGGAAACTTGTTTACAGTAATTTGAATTGATATGGTAAACAGTATTTATCAAATGGGTTTAAGGTTTAAAAGTTGATGAAATTATAAATATTTAATGACCAGAGATCGAAATATACCACCGCAATGAAATCGTTTGTGTGAAATAAGTGTATGAAAAGGAAACTGAAAATGTATGGTTATTTCTAAATAAAAAATATGTAGAATCGCTATGGCAGCCTAAATATATAAATATATCCTAAATAATGTAATTATTAATAAAACTAAGGTTCTCCTCCCTCAGGCATATGTGACCATAGCCATTTTTAGCTATCCTGTTTAGGCCCTTTGGTTTTATTTCTCACAAAAGTTTAAACTATTTGATTTTTCAATCTTTCGACTTTAAGTTTACCTGATGATGGTTATTCCAGAAAAACGCGTCATGCGCACTAAATTTGATATCTACGTTTGTATTATGTATACTAGTTGTCAAGACTTCCTGTATGTGCTCATAGTTTGGTTGCATCGGTGATGTAATGCTTAGCGTGCTCCCATTGAGTGTGGTAAATCATGGGTTCAAGCTCCGATCGTCCGTGTTTTCTCTCAATGTTCCCGTGTTCGTCTGTGTTCTCTTGTTCATTCGAAATCCATTGTCGTAAACCTTATTGCTTTTCTTTCTTGTCCATTTGTGTATATTCCTCTGCATCCGTATACTAGTAGTAGTTCCGTGTTTATTCCTGATTTTGTCTTGTTATGATCGCAATTATGTGTTTGGCTCTTATTGGTTTCGTGTATATAGGGGTCGAGAGGTTTGGCATCGTAAAATCTTATTCAATCCACCATTTCTTTAGAAATGCCTGTACCAAGTCAGGGCCATTGCGGTTTTCCCAGTTTTCCGGTTGTTGACTGATTTTGTCTGTTTATTGATTTATGAGTTTTGACTTTCCCTTTAGAAGATTGCTCGGTGTTTGGTAATTTTGGTATTACCCTTATAGTACCATGGTTGTTAAATTAAAAAGATGTTGGCGAAAATGGGTTAAATCTGACCATGACTCTGAGATGTGACGAAATTGTTCCTCTTGTATGAAGTATGAGTTAATCTGTGGAGGCTTTTTATTACATGTTTATTTCTTTATTTAGGGGAGCATTGTTATCATATTAACCAGGGGGCCTCGGTGGCTCAATGAGTTAGGTCGTTGGATCTAACAACTCATACAAACCTATCACCAATAAGGCGTGGGTTCGCGCCCGGCTTTGTAAATTACAAACAAGGGTGCACTCGGCTCGCAGCCGAAAGTGATAAAGTGTACCAGTTGCTTGCCCATGGTCGGTGGTTCTCTCCGGATACTCCGGCTTCCTCCACCACTAAAACTGGTCGCCATGATGTAGCTGAAATATTGTTGAAAGTGGCGTTAAACACCAAAAATCAAATCAATCATATTAACCAGTCACATGATTGTGGATGTACCATTCAAGGCATTACGGATTCTGATTACCCATTTGGTATCTCTACACTCTTCTTATATTAAGCATAATTCAAATAATGACAAATCAAGCTGACATATTCTTATCGTCTGTGTTTTAAAGTTAATTTACAAAATTCTCTCTCTAATTTAAAATGATTTTCATAATAAAAGTTTTAAAATTAAATGGAAAACAAAACAAAACTTCCAAACTGTCGGAACAATTTCAAAACATAATCGAAAAATCGTAGAAAGAAGCAAACTTGATATCTCATCTAGTACACAAATACATCACCTCTCACTTTACTGCCTTGAATTTATGGACACAAATCTCCACTCTTAGTGAAATGATGTTTCATTTAAGGATTGTTCTCAATTTATTTTTCGGTTCATGAAGAAATAAACTTAAAAATGTGGTACACACTGTGTAACCCGCAAGGGTGTGTACCACATTTTTGAGTTTATTTCAAATGAACCGAACAAAAAATTGTGACCAATCCTTATAAGTTAATTCCCAATTAATTTTTTTCTTGTCCTAAAAATATTTTGACGGATAATAATTGCTTAAAAAGAATTAAAATTAAAAAAAATTCCAATTGAGACCCCAGCATGTGTCTTCCGGTTAAAAATTGTTTTTTTTATGGAAAAATAACATCAATTTTTTATCCAATCAAAATTAATTTATAATCAATTGTTCAAGATAATGTATTAGCCTACACTAGATGTGTAATCTCTTTTGGGTCGTTCCCGCATAAAAAAACACGTATATATCTAATTTAGTGCGCACGATGCGTCTCTGGAATAAACTTCATCATGTACACTCATCATGTACACTCATAATAAACTTCATCATGTACACTCATAATAAACTTCATCATGTACACTCATCATGTACACTCATAATCTATATATTTGAAAGCCAAATAATTCAAATACCGTAGAAAACCAGAGGGCCTAAACAGTATTGCCAAAATCGTATTTATATTATATATTTTATTATTTGTTTTCTGTATTTTATACATTTTTTTTTTTTTTGTAGTAAAGGGACGTCGTGATCGTATGGTAGTTGGATTGGAGTTCCCTCATGACGAGGTGTACTCGATACAACATTATGTGATAAAGTTTTGTCAGTGACTTGTGACAAGTCGGTGGTTTTCTCCGGGTACTCCGGTGTACACGACATATTGTTGAAAGTGGCGTTAAACACCATAACCCTATCACTAACTCTACATTTTTTTTTTGTAAATAGTCGCAGCTCAAAACTGCATGTCTACATCCAATATATAGTTATGATGTTAAAGTTGTCATAAAGTTACAAACCGTTATGATGACTCTCATATTTACAAATTTAATATATTTAAAAAAAAAAAATAGTACATATATTATATCTTATTACAAATGTATTTGTTTTCTGTATTTTATGCAAATTTTGTAAGAAGTCACAGCTCAAAACTGCATGCATCTCTAGATCCAATATATAGTTATGATAGTAAATTTGTCATAAAATTGCGACTCTCATACCTACAAAATATAATATACAAAAAAAATTAAATATAAAAATTCTTTAAAGATACACCTATAAACTATAGGTGGTAGATCATTTCTATTCGTGACACGATCAATCTTATACATTTAATCTAATCAAGATTTTTACCTAAATATCTTATAATGACACCTTCATCAAAGCATGCCATTGAAATCTGGTATGAACGGCTTTAAGGGTCAGATAAATGTGAATTTATTGTGGTTATAGAAGTACGCATGCAGATTTTATAGAACATCAGTTGTCAAAAATGACATCATTGTCTTAATACTTTATTGAGGTAACGGTGAAGGGACATTTTGTAAAATATAATATCTACTGTAGATCTCAGTGTGCGTCCAAGTTCGTTAACTTCGAGGAGCACTCTGCTAAGTATATATCTTTTGTTTTAAACATCTACGTTCATTGATATATGGGGAATTGCAGTATGGGGGGTTTAATGTGACGTACATGTATTAATATACAGAATAGACCACTGCAAAGTCGTTTAATACAGTGTATTATGTTATTGGTAGATGAACTGCTAACCTGTCAAGTGCACCCGTGTTCATCCCCAATGTGTGTGTTGCTTATATTTGTAGTTTACTGTGTTGCGTTTTCTGTTTTGTGTCTTGCACCAATGTTCCCTGTGTATCTGGATTGTCCTATCTTGCGTGCCCCTTAGGGTTTCTCTTATTTGAGCAGTTTTGTCAGTTGTAAGTATGTAGTTATTCCCCCCCCCCTACAGTTGCGAGGTAAACATACCTTACAATGAGGCGAGATCGAGCCTATGCTTCATTGGTGAGAGCACAATTGTTATTATATACTATTAAACAGCAAGACCATCACACCCCGATAACTAACTGGATTGGATTAGACTGAAAGTAATTATTTACAGGTCTATTGCCCAATGATCTGGCGTAAATACTGAAAGATACTCACACATTACCGTCTCCTTTCTAATATTTTTGGAGGAATCAAATATGATACATTTACTTCATACTTTCCAATGCATATATATCACAGTTTGTCTCTTTTCTTCTTTCTTTCTTTTCTTCTGGTCATAATATTGTATTGTCCTTCTTTAATTTATGTCTTCTGATTACTCCTGTGGTTAGCCGTTACGGAATATCTGTGTCACAAATGACCACGGATATGTTCCACTTGTAAAAACTTTCAGATCCTTTCCCTATTCAAGACTTATCACCGGTTTGTAACTAGAGTAACACGAAGGGTGCCACTATTGGAGTAGGAACTGCTCATCGTCCGGAGTGCATGAGTTCACACTCGGTTTTTAGTGCGGTTCTTGTTGCTCGATCTTTAGTGTTATGTGTAATGTTTTGTAGATCGTTGTTTATCTTTTTGTCCCTTTTTCTTTTTGTGTTGTCTGTCCTTCTTCGATTTACGGCTTCTGATTACTCCTTTGGTACCTTCAAATTTCTGTATTTCTTTTCTTTTGGTCATTGTATTTTCTGTCCATCTTCGACTTACGGCCTCTGATTACTCCTTTGGTATCTTCAAACTGTTCTTGTCTTTTTTTTTTCTTTTGGCCTCTGTATTTTCTGTCCATCTTCTAATTTACAACTTCTGATTATTGCTTTTGTACCTTCAAACTTCTGTCTTTTTCTCTCCCGGCCACTGTATTGTAATTTTTTCTTCAATTTACGTCTCCTGGTTACCCCTTTCTTATCTTTCCTAGCAACAGTTGACTTGTAATATCAGTATGTCTCTGCATTCTTTGACAAGTAATGCGAATGTATGATATATATTAATGAACTTGTAATCTTTGTTAGATAACAGACAACCTATTTTTCACGCCTCCACATTTTATATGCTGTCATCTGGTATTTTTCGCTCTCTCGTTTCATATCAACCTCATGTTGCCTTTGACGTGTTTTTAACAATTTAACAACCGCATCGGTGGTGTAATGATTAGCGTGCTTGCCTCGAGTGCTGTAGATCGTGGGTTCAAGTCCCGATCAGGTCAAACCAAAGTCTATGAAATTGGTATGTGTTGCTTCTCTGCTAAGAACGCAGCATTAAGGTGAAAAAACAATGACGGGTTGGCTCGGAATCAGGTTAATGTTCGAGTGGGGCGACATGTCTATCCACGGGTTGTTGTTTCAGTGAGCTAGCACTATGAAACAAATTCAACTCAGCGTGTTGATCTAGTACAAAGCGGACCTCATCATCATCTCATTGAAAATTAACTTGTTCTCGTCATGATATACCTGAAAAATTGCTGAATTTTTGTTAAACAACAATCACTCACTCACTCAACAATTTAACATGTTAAAAGATTACTATGAATAAACTTTTCATGATTATTACAAAAATGTTTTTTTAGGTTGGAATGAATGGTCTGAATGGTCACCTTGTAGTTCATCTTGTAATGGAGGTCAACAACAGAAACGACGCGCATGCTCGAAAGTTGACACGTCATGTGATGGTATAAACACGGAACAAAGACAGTGCAATACATTTTTATGTACAAGTAAGGCTAATTTTATGTCCTAATGAACTATAAGAGATGGATAAAGAATAAAACGAACAACGAAATATAGTCAAACTTCGGTGCCTCGAACTCGGATGAGTCGAATACCATGGATGGCTCGAACTGATTTGAAAGTCCCGTCAATTTTCCTTATATTTCTAAGTAAAAAAACCCATTTCGCTCGAATACCGATACCTCGAACAGTCGAATTCAATAAATGATCCCGTCAATAATGAAATCACGAGTTTTACCATGCCCAACTCGAACATCGCAATTTAACTGACAGATGTATGTTACGGTTGAATGTGCTTACTGCAAGGCGTGATAAATGTCAGATTACCAACAGATAATTGGTTGCTTAACAATTACAGGTAGGGGGATAAGCTTGTCATCATTTGTGTTAAGTAGTCATTAAATTCAGCTGTGGCTTGATTGTAACCATTAATTACGGTTAATAAAGAAAAATATGTATACCACACTATTGGCAGTTCCAAAGTCCAAAGTAGAAAGAGGCAGCATTGATATCCCCGACAACCAAATACATGACCGATCAATTTTCTTGCTTGGTACAGACACTACAATAAACTAGTCAAACCTGTATTAAGCGGTCACCTATTGGACGAAGAAAAAATGGCCTTATAAGACAGGTGACCTCTTAAAAGAGGTTCAATCCATATAAAATTATCTATGACAGGGCAAGAAAAAGGATACCTTTTAGTACAGGTGGCTGCTAAATAGAGGTGACCGCATGGGCAGGTTTGACTGTAGTTTTATGGACCCAAACCTCTCCTATTAGTGACACGATGCGGTTATGCAAGTGCTTTCTACATGTGAACAATGTTAGAGACCGTTACAAATATGATAATCCATTAAAAACAATATAACAGTGTTAGCAATAGCTCCTCCCCTAATAATAAACACATTATAACAGTGTTAGCAATAGCTCCTCCCCTAATAATAAACACATTATAACAGTGTTAGCAATAGCTCCTCCCCTAATAATAAACACATTATAACAGTGTTAACAATAGCTCCTCCCCTAATAATAAACACATTATAACAGTGTTAACAATAGTACTAGTCCTCCTCCCCTAATAATAAACACATTATAACAGTGTTAACAATAGTACTAGTCCTCCCCTAATAATAAACATATTATAACAGTGTTAACAATAGTACTAGTCCTCCTCCCCTAATAATAAATACATTATAACAGTGTTAACAATAGTACTAGTCCTCCTCCCCTAATAATAAACACATTATAACAGTGTTAGCAATAGCTCCTCCCCTAATAATACACACATTATAACAGTGTTAGCAATAGTACTATTCCTCCTCCCCTAATAATACACACATTATAACAGTGTTAGCAATAGTACTATTCCTCCTCCCCTAATAATAAACATATTATAACAGTGTTAACAATAGTACTATTCCTCCTCCCCTAATAATAAACATATTATAACAGTGTTAACAATAGTACTAGTCCTCC
>MJUT01014075.1:283447-332863 GCA_002080005.1 Gigantidas platifrons | reverse complement strand
TAGGCTTTGTACTAGATCAACGCACTTTGTTTGATTAACGCGGAATAGGCTTTGTACTAGATCAACGCACTTTGTTTGATTTTTATAATGCTAACCTAATGAAACAACTATTCGCTGATAGACACGTCGCTCTATTCGGACATATTATCCAGATTACGAGCCAGCCATTATTTGTTCTTACTCCTTAATATTGCCTGCTTGGTGAAATATCAGTAAATACCAGTGAGTAAGCTAAATATCAGTAAATACCAGTGAGTAAGCTAAATAGCAGTAAATACCAGTGAGTAAGCTAACTGTTACACCTCCGATGTCGTTTTAAAGCTTATGGCATTTGGAAATAGGCTTAGGCCAAATAAAAAAACATCTGTGGTTCCGGTTACCCTACCTACCCTAATGTTTAGCCTCTACCCTAAATACAATGTTTCTCCCATAGAATCAATGTGAAATAAAAGGCCGTTGGCCACTGGTCCCCCGACGCCAAGGTTATATGGTAAGATTAAATTTTGAAACTACTGTAAACTAGAGGTTCAGGTGAACTTGTATCACTCACCTGACTTAAATAATTCTGAAAGGGGACCACCCAAGGACCATTTTGAAGTAAAAAAAAGGGGGAGTAACTCTGGTTAGATCTGTTGAAAAATCATCATTATCGAACTTGACCTAGATATTCATGAGTTACATTTACATACCAAACATAGTTTCAATCTGACTTTTTGTTCACAAGTTATAATTTGAAAACCAACAAATTAGCAATTTTGAAGAATAAAAAGGGATGTAACTCTGGTAAGATTTGTTGAAAAATTATCGCTATCAAACGTGACCTAGATATTCATGAGATACACTTACATACCAAACCTAGTTTCAATCTGACTATTTGTTCCCAAGTTATCATCTGGAAACCAAATATTTGGCAATTTTGAGGTATAAAAAGGGGCATAACTCTAGTAAAAATTGTTGAATAATTGTCATTATCGAACTTGACCTAGATATTCATAAGATACACTTACATGCCACACCTAGCTACAATCTGACTTTTTATTCACAAGTTATCATCTGGAAACCAATTCGGGACACACGGACGAAGTATAAAAAGGGGTGTAACTCTGGTAAGATTTGTCGAAAAACGATCGCTATCGAACTTGACCTAGATATTCATTAGATACACTTACATACCAAACCTAGTTTCAATCTGATTATTTGTTCCCAAGTTATCATCTGGAAACCAAATATTTAGCCATTTTTATGTATAAAAAGGGGCATAACTCTAGTAAAAATAGTCGAAAAATTTTCATTATCGAACTTGACCTAGTTCCTCATAAAATACACCTACATGCCACACCTAGCTTCAATCTGACTTTTCATTCACAAGTTATCATCTGGAAACCAAGCACACGGACGGACGGACGGACGGCCGACGCCCATTTTTATAGTCCCCTTCGACGAAGCGTCGGGGGACAAAAATATATAAAATAAAATATAATCCCTACCTACCTACCCTGTTTTTTATTTTAATGTAACCGGAACTACACATATATTTTTATTTGGCCTTATATATAATAATCTGGACAACGTAATTATTCTTCAAACATAAATCGTGTTATATATTGTTTTATTATTTCAAATATTGACAATTAAAAACATAAGAGTCATTATGCCAAATGAATTGGGTGTGGGTTATGGTGTTTAAATCCACTTTCAGCACTATTTCAGTGGTCCAAATTAATCAATATATACAATATACGTATTGCTTTGAGTAGAACGCCTTATATTCTACGGTTAATAAAACACATGTAAAAACCCAGAACATATGTTGTTATGGTTACTTTTGTAGGGACTATTAGAGCAAGCAATAATCATTCCAGACCCAGAAGCAGCACAACAACAATGCCATGACCAAACCAAAAAATCCAATGATGGTGGTTTATCTGAGGTAAGTTCCATTGACTGGAAATATGATATTGATATATAAATCATTTACGAAAATAATTCAAATGAGAAAGAACCTCTTAAATCTAGAAGAATATATGACTAATATGATGTGTTTAAAAAGCAAGAAGTACTTATTGGTCCCCTTCCAACACGTAAGAAGTGAGAGCACTTTTTTCTTCGTTGCTTTTACAAAAAAGAAGACAACAATTGTTGTAGACCGATCGCTGCCTTCCAGCATGTCTCCACCGACATGAACGTCGTGTTATATAAAACTAGAGGTATCTCGTCTCGCCATGATGGCATCTGGTAAAGAAGAATTATTGAACTATAACTATTGCATTTTAAAATACATTAAATGTTAATATGACAGGACATGAAACCAATAGAACACGTGACATTCATTGGTACAGCATTGAATCCTCATATCCATACGCAATACAAATTAGACTGAACCGTTAGGATTCTATGGTATTCGGTTATATTTTACAAGAGAGTTTATTGTATAAGGTTTATGGATGAAATTTTATTTGGTTCATACGTTTTCTGGGATGTCATGGTCAGTATTCTCTTTTCTGCATTCATTGACCTTCCCATAAATATATTCCCGTTTGCACAATATCAGTTTTAAGGGATATTAATTTCAGAGTGGTCAATTAAAACATTTTCAATTCATTTTAAAGGAGAAAGCAATAAAAGACGAAGCAAACAATGACAGTGGAAATCAAAATAGAAGGAAGAGAAAAAGAAAACAGAAAGACAAAGAAGTCAAGGAGAAACCAGCACAAAAAGGTACAAAAAATGTTTGTTATTAAGGAGAAACCAGCACAAAAAGGTACAAAAAAATGTTTGTTGTTAAGGAGAAACCAGCACAAAAAGGTACAAAAAAATGTTTGTTGTTAAGGAGAAACCAGCACAAAAAGGTACAAACAATGGTGGTTGTCAAGGAGAAACCAGCACAAAAAGGTACAAAAAATGTTTATTGTCAACGAGAAACCAGCACAAAAAGGTACAACAATTTTTATTGTCAACGAGAAACCAGCACAAAAAGGTACAAAAAATGTTTGTCGTCAAGGAGAAACCATCACAAAAAGGTACAAAAAATGGTGGTTGTCAAGGAGAAACCAGCACAAAAAGGTACAAAAAATGTTTGTTGTCAACGAGAAACCAGCACAAAAAGGTACAAAAAATGTTTGTTGTCAACGAGAAACCAGCACAAAAAGGTACAAAACATGTTTGTCGTCAAGGAGAAACCATCACAAAAAAGTACAAAAGATGTTTGTTGTCAACGAGAAACCAGCACAAAAAGGTACAAAAAATGTTTGTTGTCAACAAAGAGGTACAAAAAGGTTTGTTGTCAACGAGAAACCAGCACAAAGAGATACAAAAAATGTTTGTTGTCAACAAGAAACCAGCACAAAAAGGTACAAAAAATGTTTGTTGTCAACGAGAAACCAGCACAAAAAGGTACAAAAAATGTTTGTTGTCTACGAGAAACCAGCACAAAAAGGTACAAAACATGTTTGTTGTCAACGAGAAACCAGCGCAAAAAGGTACAAAAAAATGTTTGTTGTATGTTCTCAGCTGGTATGTAAAGTGACAAACGTGTAGATGAAGTATTGATGTGTTCCTCTTTTTCATAAAATTGCTTATATGTAGAAGCCATATACATGTATTTCTTTTCACCTTGTCGTACAAAAACTTTATCACGAATGCCATAAGAAATAAATCAAGTTAACTCCGCCACTTTTTATTGAAATGGAAAACATTTACATGACCACGTCGTTTCACTAAGAGGGGCTGCCAGAAAAGTGAGCGGTCATGTATTTGTGTTTTAGAGGTATCGATTTTGCCCCCCACCTCTTTCTACGATTTGTCTGGTATATTTTTTAATTGTTACGACAGTATGATATTTTTTGTTTTTCATTTTATCAGGCATAGGTTACCCTATCCGTTATTGGGGCCCGGGTGGCTCAATGAGTTAGGTCGTTGGATCTAACAACTCATACAAGCCTATCACCAATACGGCGTGGGTTCGCACCTAGCTTTGTAAATTACAGAAAAGGGTGCACTCGACTCGCAGCCGCAAGTGAGAAAGTTTACCAGTTGCTTGTCCATGGTCGGTGGTTCTCTCCGGCTTCCTCCACCACTAAAACTAGTCGCCATGATATAGCTGAAGTATTGCTGAAAGTGGCATTAAACACCAAAATTCAAATTCAAATTCAAATTCCGATATTGACTATCATGATTAGACCCTTTGGTTTCCTTGCTCCTAAAGACTTTAAAATTGTTTTGCTTTCTGTTGACTGTGAGCGTACCCGATGAAGGTTATTACAGAGAGACTTTGTAATAAAAACGTACATATTTAATTTAGTGCGCACGACACGTTTCTGGAATAACCTTCATCAGATATACTCAAAATCGAAAGTTTGGAAAGCCAAATAATTGAAACATTTTCAGGAGCAAGAAAACCAAAGAGACTAAGCAATTATATATCTAGAATGTTTTGGTAAAATACCGGCAAATTATCTTATATGATAGAAATATGTTTTTATTTCAAGTCTGTTTTACCAATATTAATAATACTTCTAACATGTTCAATAGTTTTACCTGTTGAATGGTCGTCTTGGTCACGGTGTACAGTCACGTGTGGAACGGGAACTCAGTCCAGGTCACGTTACTGCAGAAACAACGAGATTGAGGTTGAGGAATGTCTCCCAGATCATTCACAAGTTGTTCAAAATAGGCTGTGCTACCTTGAAGAATGCAAAGGTAAACAAGAAATAATTAACAGAGAAGATTTGAGCCCAGAAAACTAGTCTAACCCCGCCACTTCTTTTTATATCCCCCGCAAACAAAGTTTGGGGGGTATATAGGTTTCTGTCTGTCTGTCTGTCCGTCTGTCCGCATAGAGGGTACATGGTTTGTCCGCGCAACTCCTACTACAGTTTTTCTGCTAGGAAGTTTTTATTTTGCTGATCATTTGTACATATATCAAAGATGTGCATGTGGTAAGGATTTTGATTTTTGTGCATTTTTACAAAAAATATAGATTGTTGAACTTAGTCATTTTTTGGTGAATTTGGCAAAAAGGGTACATGGTTTGTCCTCGCAACTCCTCCTACAGTTTTTACGCTAGGAAGTTTTTATATTGTAGATTGTTTGTACATATATCAAAGATGTGCATGTGGTAAGGATTTTGATTTTTGTGCATTTTTACTAAAAATATAGATTGTTGAACTTAGCCATTTTTGTGTGAATATGGCAAAAAGGGTACATGGTTTGTCTACGCAACTCCTCCTACAGTTTGTAAGTTAGGAAGTTTTTACATTGCAGAACATTTGTACTCATATCAAAGATGTGCATGTTGTAAGGATTTTGATTTTCATGAATCTTACCAAAAAATATAGATTGTTGAACTTAGTTTTTTTTTTTATTTGTGAATTTGGCTGAAAGGGTACATGGTTTGTCCGTGCAACAGTTCTTATGCTACGACGTTTTTATGTTTGTTGAATGTGATTAAACATTATAATTTGACAAATAATATATTTTCCGTGTAGACTTAGTTTTCAATAATCTTGGACACAGTCAGAGTGAAGCGGGGGGTATTAGTCCCGCTATGCGGACAGTTCTAGTTTTTATTGAAATGCCTCTACCAAGTCAGGAAAATGGGAGGTTATGTATTTGTGTGTTAGTGGTAACGCTTTTGCCTCTTTCCACGATTTTGATATTTGATTTTGGAATTGTTCCGACAGTGTGGTATTTTTTTGCTTTTCGTTGTGCCATACAACGTACAAGGAATAAAACATGATTGTTCAGAAGATGCATACGAAAGTAACCAAAACTCTTAAAAAGATAATTTGTCTCTGATTTTCCTGGTTTATATGGTAAGCAACTGGTGGGTTTCCAAACCTGGAGGCTGGAATCGTATTTCCAAATGAAAATGAAAACATGCATAAATTTACGACTAAAATACCGTACAAACATTAACTTCATATGCAATTATAAACTAAAGCTTAACCTTACACTTGGACATACGATTTGGGTGATCGTGTTTGCTCCTAAAGAGTTGTGAAATATTTGGCTTTCCAATCTTTTGACTTTGAGCATGCCTAACCTTATTCACAACAAACTATCTTTGACCTTTCTCCCTAATACACTCTGTGTGTAGAGAGAAAAACATCAAATATCAATTGCATAGTCTTTGTTCCTAAAGGGCATCGAAGCCACGATCTACCGCGCTCTAGGGGGAAGGGGAATGCTAAGCATTGCACTACCGATGCTGTGTATTACATATTGCAATTTCATTGCACACTCGTGAGTAAAATCAATACCCTGTAGTCCATAAATATTTCAACACCTTTTAAATTAAACGTTAGAGAATGTCGAAGGCGCAATCAAAAATGGACAATCCAGAGAAACTTGCAACATAAAAATTTGTTTCACATGTATTTATTTATTTTAGTTGTGTGTTCCATGTCATGTATGAACGGTGCTAGTTGTGGCAACGATGGAACGTGTGAATGTTTACCTGGATATCGTGGGCCTCATTGTGAAAGAGGTACTTATTAATTATCTGCAACTAGTTGTCTTATTAACAGTAGTATTGGAATAATGACAAGAAAGTTTAAACAGTGATGTTTAACAGCCACTTCTCACATTAACTCACTGAACACAAAAAATACCACGACATATGATGTTGAAAAAAAATCAAGTTTCTAGTTTGGGACAGGCACAAAACTGTGGCGGGGTTAAATCAGTTAATGGGATCCCATCCCTCCCCAGTTGATAACTGGATCTCCAAATGCAATACAAACGATAAAAAAACATATAATTTTTTTTATTGTAAATTCATGACGAATTTTATTAAATTAAATAAATAAGTGTTCTGTGTGATATATGTAGATAATTCCCTAAAATGCAAAATAAGATCAAAGATTATGAAATGACATATTTCTCTTTTCAATTTCAAATTGAAATCCTGCTTTAATAAGAAATAAAAACAAGTTTTATTATTTATCTTTATTTTAATGTCATCACTATTTTTTTCAAATTGAACATATTTTTATGTTTAAAATGCAATATTAATTTAAGATTTTAATCTCGGAAAAATTACATAAACACAAATCTATAAAATATTGCACTTAAGTTACTTAATCATTTATATTTTTAGCAATATGTAAACAAGCCTGTGAAAATGGCGGAAAATGTTTATCACCTGGTGTATGTTTTTGTCCATCAGGCTACTATGGGCACCATTGTCAAAATGGTAAGTGCAACCTCCTCGAAAATGTAGCTTTATACGCAATCCCGTCTTAACGCATGGGCATGTTGGGCAGTTGCTCCGAGGCGCACGATCATAGGGGCCCATGCTAATCTATGCATGTTGTGTACAGCATGCTTTTAATGTTTAAGCACTGATTTTATTGGAAGTACCAATATAATAAATACTAGTATGTTTCATTTTATCGACCATTTACATTATTATTCCTGTGAGCGGTTGCGTAGGTAGGGGCCACAGTGCACTACTTTTTCCAGGGGTTTGTAATGCTGTAAAGACTCCTCTTCATATGCAATTCACGTGTTCAACACAGAAAAATACTAAACGTCTACCTTTTATTGTATCAATGGATATATGTTCCCTGTCAGCTTTCTTGAAATTGGGTTGTTCAATGAAGTATGAAGATACCAAAGGCATTTCAGAAGCCGTAAAAGTAAGAAAGACACACAATATATTGACAGAAAGAAAACGAAAGATTGAGGAACACAAACCCCCACTCGGGTTCTCCGGAAGGGTAAGCAGTTCCTGTTCCACTATTGGATAAATACGGATAACATCAATAAACATGAACCCCCTACAAAACAAATGAGAGTAAAGATGAATCGGTCATCGTACAGAAGGGGAAACTATAACGGACACAGAACTAAAAATGTGAAAACATGTAATTCGAATACCCGTGCAACACGAAACCCAATAAAAACAAGGACAGCTGAATTCGTATTGCTTTTATCTGCTTTCATGTGTTATTGCAAGAGACGTGTATCACTAAATTAGAGAATATCGACTGTTTTTCCCTATCTTCCACGGATATATTTTGTGATTGTATATTTTTTTCATACATTTTGATGGTTGCTTCATGATATACCTATTGTTCTTTAACCTTGGTAAATAAAGGGTATCGATTCTTTGATAAGTTAGATTTTCATTTTTTTTTAAATTGAAGTGATTAATAAGCTTCTCATTTCTTTGATCTTTCAGCAATTTGTGATCCTCCGTGCTTAAATGGCGGTAAATGTATTAGACCGGGTGTATGCAGCTGCCCAACTGGGTTTTCAGAACCATTCTGTACTCGTAAGTTGAAATTGTAAACAGAAAATTTATAAACCGTAAAATAAGTATTACAATTTGTGATGCTAAATAATGTTCATTTGCGCTATGGCGTAAATGTGATGTTTCTATATGTAAAAGACTTTATTCATATCGAACATCAAAGTTGAACTATTATATTAAGGGCTGTCGTGGTCATGATTATATGGTAGTTGGATTTACAACTACCTATGAAATCAGCGCCTGTCACCACTAACGCTGAGAGTTCGAATCCCACTCAGGCGAAGTGTACTTGATATAACATTATGTGATAAAGTTTGTCAGCGACTTGTGGCAGGTCTTTGGTCAGTTTTATTGGTGGAGAACACCAGAGTATCTAGAGAAAACCACCGACCTGTCGCCAGTCTTTAGGAAATAAAAAGAAAGCATTATTTGTTTGTTTGGTTATTTCTTTTTTATCTTTTGTTTTTGTGTTTTTTTCTGCACTGTACATTTTTGTATGTATTGTGGCTCTATCTAAAATTATCATAAGTTTTTAAAAGAAACTTTCTTGCTCATAACTTTCACCGCACAAAATACTCAAGGTATCATTAACTTATCTTCCTTGCGGCTAATACCTTGACATTGCAAAGTTATTTGTCGTTCCGGGTAATTATATGTGGGAACATCATGCACCACGGTCGCATTGATATAACATCCAATTAGAGTAATTCAGGAAATCAATTTCCGATAATGATTACTTTCTTTAATTGACATCAGATCCGTCATACATTCCTCATGGTCAATGTCACACTGACACTTTCTTATATTAAACCTGAATTTACGATCTAGTCGATGGGGTGATTATCATTATTGGAGACAATTTAAGTAAACGTTAGAGAAAACCGAAGGGGCAACCAAGAATGGACAGTCCAGAGAAACTGGCAACATTGGGTGCATAAGACACAGGACGAAGGCAAACAAATCAATACACACAATCCAGAAAACATTAATGTTAGAGAAAACCGAAGGGGAAATCAAGAATGGACAGTCTAGAGAAACTGGCAACATAGGGCACAGAAGACACAGGATGAAGACAAACAAAACAAAAAACACAACACAGAAAACCGAAGGGGCAACCAAGAATGGACAATCCAGAGACACTGGCAACATGGGGTACACAAGACACAGGATGAAGACAAACAAAACAAAAAAACGTTAGAGAAAACCGAAGAGAGCAATAAAGAATGGACAATCCGGAGTAACTGGCAACATTGGGTACACAAGACACAGGACCAAGGCAAACAAAACAAATAAACGTTAGAGAAAACCGAAGGGTCAATCATGAATGGACAATCCAGAGAAAGTGGCAGTATTATGTACACAAGACACAGAACCAAGGCAAACAAAACAAATAAACGTTAGAGAAAACCGAAGGGGCAATCAAGAATGAACAATCCAGAGAAACTGGCAACATAGGGTAGATAAGACACAGGACAAAGACAAACAAACAAAACAAAAAAACAAAAAAACAACACAGAAAACTAAGAATATGAGCAACAAGGACCACACGGAAATTTTTATTTCTTTTCAGCGTTATGTGATATCACGTGCCACAATGGGGGAAAATGTATTAGATACAACAAATGCAAGTGCAAACGAGGCTACACGGGGAAAGATTGTACAAAACGTATGTATTTCCTTTAGGTCATAATTATTTGCTTGTAATTGCAACTTTAATAGACAATACTTGTAGTATTTTCATAATTTTTCATGATACCGATATATACATGTATTGTGTGCACTAAATTAGATCTCTATGTTTTATAGCGATTACTGAGTCGATATCTCTACTAGTGGACTATTAGTCCCCGAGGGTATCATGCGCCTAGATTCAATGTTTTGTCATAACCATAGTTATTGTTGAAATTCACACTTGTTCAATAATGTAAATGTTCTTAAAACTAAGGTTCTCCTTCCTCATGTCTATACGGTTTAGACCCTTTGGTTTTCTTGTTCCGAAAGACTTTTAAACTATTTGGCTTTGCAATCTTGAAACTTTGAGCGTACTCTTGAAAATCAGTTGAACGTTTTGATCATATGATGTTTGTGTGCAGAATTCAAGCATCTCGGTGATCAAAACCACAGAGAGAAAAGCTGCTATGTGGCTATTGAATTTATAGCTCTGAGTCTGTTGGTTGGAATTTGTTAAAATTTTGATATTTATTACAGTGGATATATTCAAACACACTGCCAAAAAACAAGAAGATTAAACGAGCAGATCAAATATTACCTGAAGTGTATGATACCACATTAAGGCGTAATGTTAAGAATGATTTAATATACACAGAGGACGTTCCTATTGCATTGCATAAGTAATTTGTCGTGTGGTTTCATAGATTTGTACTTTATCTTGTAGCTATATGTCGACGAGGATGTCAGAATGGCGGGAAATGTGTTTCCAAAAATAGATGTTCCTGTCCTCAGGGTTTCCGTGGAAGGCGTTGTCAAAAAGGTACGAATATTATTTGGAAGTGTCTATAGTGAACAATCAAATCTTTCATTTTGTCACAGAATTATTCATTTTAGACCCGAATCATATTTTATTTGTCCCCTGTATGCAATAAATGCAATTGTATATTTCCTATGTATAATTTGTGCAACTTATTGCATCAAACACGATCTCGAAAGGATAGTATGCAAGGACTATTTTTTTCTATGGAACTATTTGAAGAAACCAAAGGAGTAAATCTGAAACCGAATAAGATCAGACAATACAATGACAGAAAGACACACAATGATCTACAAAACACTACACAGAAAACTAAACATTGCAACACGAATCCCACTAAACACCGGCTGAACTCAGGTGCTCCGGAAGGGTACAAGCAATTCCTTCTGTAAGGCTATATTGCATTTGTCGTTGTTATTAACAACGTCTACAGATATCACATATTTTTATGCATGAATGACACACCTAACTTGACTGCTTTCCTTCTTCAGCGATCTGCAGACCTAGCTGTAAGCATGGAATCTGTGCTATGCCAAATGTCTGTAAATGTAAGAGAGGCTACTACGGTTCAAAGTGTGAAGAATGTAAGTGGGCTCGTTTTTATTGTTGCTACATTCATATTCAAAGAGCGATAACTGCATTTTTTTTATTGCTTTGTTTTATTGGAAAGTGCTATGTCAAATATCTGCTTAGCATGGAATCTGTGCTATGCCAAATGTCTGTAAATGTAAGAGAGGCTACTACGTTTTCAAAGTGTGAAGAATGTAAGAGTTTATTTTATTTTTGGTGCATTCATATTCAAAGGGCGATAACTGCAGTTTTTGTTTTGATTCATTGTAAAATTCCTACATAAGATATAATCTGGACAACTAATTAAATGTAAGTGTTTTTTTAATTGTTGCTGCATTCATATTCAAAGGGCGATAACTGCATTTTTTGTTTTACTTCATTGTATAATTCCTCACACATAGGAAATTGTAATTGATAGAAATAATCTGGACAACCTAAGAAATGATGATGCACATCTTCTATCCTTAGTGGGGTTTTTTTTGCGTTTTGTTGTTAAGTTTATTATCATTAGGTCATATTTCGTTTTTTTGTTTTTTTGTATTATTATGGTCAATTATAATATAAAAGAAAATTCTGTTTAACAATACAAATGAAATATTCTGGCCTTTAAATAAAAATGAAACATTTTGGCCTATAAAATATTAGTGCACAGAACTTTCTTTTACTTCTTTATTATTAGATCCGTCGTGGTCGTGATGGTATTTTAGTTGGATTTACAACTACCTATGCTTATCAGTATCTAATACCTCTAATATTGTGCGTTCGAATCCCTCTTAGTCGAGATATACTCGATACAACATTATGTGATAAAGTTTGTCTGTGGTTTTCTCCAGTTACTCCAGTTTCTCCACCAATAACACAGACTGTCTCGATATAGGTGGAATATTGTTAAAGTGGCTTTAAACACAATAATCCTAACACTAAATCTGTATTATTAATCAGAGTGTTTTGTAATTATTATTGGATATATTTTTTTATTATTAGCCAAAATGTTTCATAATTATTATTGAGCACAATATTTTCTTCTTTTTTTATCATTGGACACATTATTTTTTTTTATTGGACATTCTTTCATTTTTATTGGACAGACTGTTTCGTTTTTATCATCGGACACAATATTTTCTTTTTGTTTTTATTATTAGACAGACTGTTTCATTTTTATTATTGGACAGACTTTCATTTTCATTATTGGACAGACTGTGTCATTTTTATTATTGGACAGACTGTTTCATTTTCATTATTGGACAGACTGTTTCATTTTCATTATTGGACAGACTGTGTCATTTTCATTATTGGACAGACTGTGTCATTTTTATTATTGGACAGACTGTGTCATTTTTATTATTGGACAGACTGTTTCATTTTTATTATTGGACACAATAATTTCTTTATTATTAGACAGACTGTTTCTTTTTTATCATTACAGTCAAATGTAAGAGAACATGCAAAAATGGTGGTACATGTATAGGACCAAACAAATGTAGTTGTCAGTCTGGATACTCAGGAAAGTGGTGTCATATTGGTAAGTCCTTCAGAATGGCAGAACCCCCTTTATCACGAAATCGTGTAATATTGAATACTAATAAAAGGGAAGATAACCTTCAGTGTTATTTAGTCATTGACCTAATACATTTGGCATGTATCCTATTGGTACGTGCTTAAATAAGGATAACTCCCCTTTATTAGCACAAGTTCCGGTACCATGAGAACGGTCGGTGTCATATGGAAAGAGTGATTAAGTGGTGTAATTTACCGATTGAGTGTTATCTCAACAGATTTTTCAATGAGATAAAAATCAATAAATACCACATCGTCGGAACAGTTCCAACATCTACTCGGAACACCGTAGAAACAGACACAAAATACATATACATAACACGCACGTACATGACCGTTCACATTCCTGCCTTGGTACTGACACTTCAACACCGGTTTAAAGACGAACCAAACATCGTTTTTATGCGAAAACTGTAACGGACATTGTAAGCGTACTTTTATTCCGGCTTGTAGAATTTCCGGTTAGGGTCAGGGTTAGAGTTAGAGTTAGGGTTAGGGTTAGGATTAGGGTTAGGGTTAGGGTTAGCATGGAAAAAATAACCTAGTGCAATAATTCCTCTGGAAATTATACACTAGTGTAACTTGTCCTCTGGAAAGAACACACTGTTACACGATCACTACATGAAACTCAGAACATAAAGACACATAATCTTAATCCAGCAATGCTATTTGCATACGATAACCCAAGCAGTCGTAACGAACTGAGGCAAAACAAACTTTTAGCATCATTGTAGAAACACGTGTCAGTAGTGTTAGACTTGTTGTTACAAGGCAACGACTTTAACACATGCGCTTGTATATTTTAGGACGATGTTCAGTTCCTTGTATGAATGGTGGGAAATGTAGGAAAGATAAATGTAGATGTCCAAAAGGGTTCAGAGGAGATAGATGTGAAATAAGGTATGTGTGTTAGAATCAAATGAAAAAACAAACAAAATAACACACTGTTGGAACAGGTCCAAAGTCCATTATCAAAATCGTAGAAAGAGGCAAAATCGATACCACTAACATACATATATATGACCTCTGACCCCTAACACACATTATTCATGACAGCTCACTTTCATGGCTTTGTATACTATTAAAAACGAAATTGAATTTGATTTTGGTGTTTAACGCCACTTTCAGCAATATTTCAGCTATATCATGGCGACCAGTTTTAGTGGTGGAGGAAGCCGGAGTACCCGAAGAGAACCACCGACCCTGGGCTAACAACTAGTAAACGTTATCACCTGCGGCTGCGAGTGCACCTTTTTTGTAATTTACAAAGCTGGATGCGAACCCACGCCGTATTGGTGATAGGCTTGTATGAGCTGTTAGATCCAACGACCTAACTCATTGGGCCACCCGGGACCTACAACGACCTAACTCATTGAGCCACCCGGGTCCCCTGGTATAATATTAATTGACGGGGTTAAATTAGCATTAGTGAAACGATGAAGTCATGTAAGTATTTTCCACATGTAAGTAAAAATGCCACCCTCGTATACCTATGTAACTGGATGAGCAGTATTGTTGTAAAGAATCAAGAAATAGGTCATAGTCTTCAACAGATACCGTTCCATTTTTCGTAACCATGGAAGCAATGTTGGTGTTTTTTAACTCAGAAATTTTGTAATTTCATTTTTCAATATATATATAAGTGAAGGGAGTACCAATATATCTATTTACGTTTTATCTTACTGTGTATTGTGTTGTAGGAATGTTTGTTGTCGGGGTTTGTTGTGTTTAATAGCTATGTTGTTTTTATCCAGCAATTCTTCGAAATATGTATTTTGTAAATTTGATATTCTGTGTGTAATACGTTGGATGGCATATGTATATACATGTATATACCAGCTTGCATTTGTACATGAATATCCAACATCTAGCATAATCTTCAACTTGTTGAAGGTAGTCAGTATTTCGTAGAAGTAGAGAAAAGAAATCAATCACAAAAATGTATAATAATGTATCAATGTATAACTATTGTGCGTCATATAATGATTTAAAAAAATGTAATTTGGCGGGAAATGCATTTCCTTTGGCTATCAACTATGCAATGTGCAATTCTCTTTTACCTACAGAATGTGTCAGTATGAGAGATACGATATGCCGTATCAACAGACCTACAAAACATTGGTACGTGAGGATTATACTACAAACTGTGGAACGTGGAGATGGAAATCATGTGTTAAAACAAGGTATAGTACAATATTGTATTGCACAGCTTATATCAGGTTACTTGTACCAGATGCCAACTTTCAAAACACGAAATTAAAGATGTAAAAAATAAGTTAAAGGAGAAATCCCCGTATTGTGAATCATAAATACCAAAATGAAAATAAAACGTCGACAGGACACAACCCTCTAGGTAGCAGTAGAGAAAGCAAAGATTTATATACACATGAACGTAAAAGTAATTAATATAATGCTTAATTTAATAAAGAAGCAAAATGATTTGCATCGAATTGTTTCTTCATATGAGGGTGTCCTTTATTATTACTCTAGGACTTGCCAAGTGATAATGCTTAAATTCAATTCAGCAGAGTCCCGCCTGTGTTTATTTTAGATATCACCTTTTGTTCTATATGCTTGTCTATTGTTTATAGGATCGACATTTATTGATAATTAATTACTTACTTACATTTTCAGTACTAATAATAATCGTACTATTTTTTTAGGGTAAAGTATGAACTAGTGAGCAAGACGATGAATAGAACATCCTATAGATGTATATAGACAGGTATACAACCAGAGATTACACCTACTACAAGAGAGACAAAAGATTTGGCATCAAATACAACATGTAAAACAATACACGATTTGTCTATTTATAGAAATAGGAATCGGTTATATTTAAAAACAGGAATTTACCAGTTGTAGTTATAGAAACAAGATTCGATTTTATATTAAAACATTGAATATTAAATAGATACAGAAATTCATAAACGAAAATAAGTTGTTCTGGTGTGTGTATATCTACATCATTTTGTATTCAATTGTAACGGTGTATGTTTATGAATGGGATTGTCACCAGTTACAGCAGAGTTAGGAAAAATATTATATAATGTCTAAAATTTAAAGAAATGAAAGTATGAAATCATATTTGTCTTGAATTTAAGGTTATGAGGAATTTAAGATATATATATATATATATATATTTGTAACCTAATATTACATTTTAATATTCTAAGGCGGCCACGATATAACTGAAATATTGTTGAAAGTGGTGTTAAACACCATAACCTCAATATTCTAAGACAATGATAAGACATAATTCAATCCCAATGGAGTTTTGTTAAAATAAAAAATATTTCAGGAAAGACTTAACATATAACAATTTATTCACTATGGCATTTGTTTGTTTGTTTGTCACTTCACAAGAATTTACATTGAAAGTTTTTTTTTTGAATGATTAAATAATACTCAGATTCCGTGTATATTGTTTTGTCAATGTACATTTTAATAATATTGTTTTTGTTACATTTCATATTAAAAGAAGAAACTATTATTTGTTGTTAAATTGTTAGATTATTTTTGCTACAAATCTGTCTTGAATTAAATTATGATCATGTCCCCCTGAAACAATATCAGCAAACTTTCGGACGCAAAGTACCCAAATCGTATTGAACACTGGATGATGTGAGACAAAACAACAGCAGTATACATTAAAGGTTGATTGATTGATTGATTGATTGATTGATTGACCAGCTGCTCTTGATATGCCAGAATTTCCTGCTCAAAGTGTCTATCCATCGTCAAGTCATAATTCTCAAAACAAAGCTAAATTGCTAGTGGAGCAGGGACTGCTTGCCCTTCCGGGGGAAAATGAGTCCACCCTCGGTTTTTAGTGGGTTTCGTGTTACTCTATCTTTAGTTTTATGTTTATTGTTTGTATATCGTTTTTTGTCCTTTTGTCCTTTTTCTTTTGCCCATTGTGTTGTCTGTTCTTCTTTAATTTACGGATTCTGTTTACCTCCCTTTGGTATCTTTTGCCCATTGTGTTGTCTGTTCTTCTTTAATTTACGGATTCTGATTACCTCCCTTTGGTATCTTCAAACTCTTCTTCTTATGGCTAACAGCATTGAAAACATTTCATCAATCGACTGAGACATGGGTATTGTACCTGTCGTGCTGGATTTCAACGTCCCATCACAATATGCCACCAAAAATACTATTCTACGTGTTTGTGTCCACTGTTATATTCATGGAAACTGGATCATCATAACTACGAATATTTACTGACCCAGTTAATATTCTATCATTATGAATGTTATCGCCCTCTCTGCATTAGTAAGTGTTTTGTGAATCTTTGCCAGCTTTTTAAAAAAAAAATGTTTTTGTTTGTTTTGTTGATATGCTACACAGATGGAAATGTTTGTGCTTGTCAGAACACAAAGGTATCGTATCAATTACCGGTATCATTGGATTATGTGATTGGCGGGGTCATCTTAACAGCATCCTAGGTCCCCGGGAAAAGCAGTGCACTATGGCTTATACCTACACAACCACTCAACTGCAAATGTCGATAAAATTAAACATAAATTTATTGCATTGGTACTTCCAACAAAATCAATGTTTAAACATAAAACAGCATGCTGTACACAACATACATAGATTATCATGGGGCCCCTATTATCGTGAGGCCACCGGGAAACTGTCCAGCGTTCCCATGCGTTAAGACAACAATAGTTGGTCATATGGTTTCTCTTTTGATTATACAATAAGTATGTGGAGCAAACTCATAATCAGAATTTGTCCATTGGAATATAGAACACATATTAATTTGTAGGGATTATGTACATTGAATCCAGCTTTTACTTTATAAGAATTACCCAACTAAAACAAATTAACTAAACTTTTAAGTTGTACATAAATGTATACATTGTATAAACAATTGTGTCTTCATTCAAAATTTTTTTTATAATGGAGAATCGCTAAGCTAGAAAAAGAACCCAGAGCATAAGACAAGGTGAAAATGCCAAAGGGTGTAATCCGGGGGTAATCCGAAACCGTAAATCGGAGAAAGACACACAACACAAAGGCCAAAAGATAATGCGAAAAAAACAAACAGTGATCTACAAAAACGCTACACAGAAAACTAAAGATTGAGTAAAACGACGAAAGCGACAAAAACATAGGGAGAAATCAGGTGCCCCGGAAGGTGATAAACAGTTTCTGTTCCACTCGTGACATCATTCGTGTTAATCTGGTATTAAATGAAGGTCAAACTCACATCCAAATGATGCAATCAGTAATTAGGCCATTTTGTTAATATTACCGTAATATTACCCCTTTTTTACTTATCTGGGTTAGTATGACAACGATGTATTAGGAAAGTTCTGTACCACAAATAGCATATAATTACGCAGCCCATGTATAAATGTTTATCAGTGAAATTTCTTGAAAGGGAAAAGATTGACGCACCAAATAAAAAGAGATCGGTGAATGTTGCAGCTTTTTTTTTTAATATGTAAGTAGAGCTTAATAACGCACGTGTTTTAATCGGTAATAAGACGCACTATCAAGATCATTTCCAAACTCTTTTTAGGGTGTAGCCTCGTTGCGATCTTTCTTAAACGCTACAACGGATTCTCCAAACTCGTTCGCTACAAGTAAAATGCTACGGTCAGGGTCGAAGTGCACGGCATATGGATTGTAGACGCCATCTTGTTTTGTAAGAACAAGTCTGTGTTGTCTTCCGGTTGGGCTTATCATGTGGACGCTTTCGGATGCTTTACTTCCCTCGTGGCTTATTGTATTAACACTGGGTGACTGTATACCGACTTCGTATACAAAACCTTCATCATCAATTGTCGTTCCGAGGGGATGCTCAATACTTAAAGTTGAAAATGTGGTAACCAGTTTACGTCGCATATTGTAACATAGGATCTTATTTGACTGGCAGGAATTACGTGTCCGTCATTTCCCATGAAAATGTAACAATCTCCGCGTATTTCAGTTATCGTTTCAAAGACGTTTCCAAATACATCCATTGACTTTATCCCAGTTCTGCCGCAATTGAGGATTAAGTGTTCATCCGTAAAGACCAAACCAAAACAGGTTATTACAATTTCACGAAATATCTGCCTGCTGAAAATATCTACAATTATAACTTTTCCTTTATCATACAACGACACCGCCGCTGTATTATCCGGGGCTATAGCCAAACAAAATGGCTTCCCTGGAAGAGGAAATTCATTTTGCTTGATTCCTCCGATTTCAGAACTAAGGATACGATTGTTGTTTCCGTCAATCATTACAACGTGTCCGTTGCTAAGGACCTTAATATCCTTGATAATCGACGTTTTTTCCCCTTTTAGAAGATCTATGGTGCTATCATATGTAAATCTTACGGCCATCATTTTTGCTTCCATTTCAACATCTTCAGCATTGGGGGCGGGTTCTGGTATAAATTCTTCCTCAACATCAGTACTTTTCTTGCCTAGCTTTTCTTTTCCCTTTGAAATTTGCAAGAAGAATAAAACAATACTTATAAGCATCAAAGATATCAATCTTAATTTATTGTACCAGATTAAAAAGCTCTTCCATGCGACGTTATTTACAGACATTTAGGAACATCATTCGATTTTCTCGAGTGGAACGTAGTCTAGCGAGGGTAATAGAATGTTAAATTTTACACACGAGTGAAATTTACTCATATAATTTTTTCTGGTCGATAGCAAGAACTTATGAATTTGGTTATAAAAGATGTAACAATATCTTTGGCAAGTGTCGCAAATAACTACGTTCAATTTTACACGCGAATGAAATCTCTTTTAATGGCGGAATGGAATAATCTATTTCTTCTGTAATTATACCTGCGAACCGTATCTCTTATGGTACATATCATGATGCTCCACACCTATCATACAAACTAATTAGGAATATGAGAGCTACTGTTCCGCAGCTACTGTAAATAATGAAAATCTATATAAAAAACAAACAAACAAACAAACAAAAAACAAAACAAAAAACCCACAAAAACGGGAAAGTAAATTGGACCATAATTTTCTTTAAAAAAAAAGTCTGTAATAGTGCGAATTAATTTCATGTCAGCAACCAGAGGCTATGTCCACCCCTGGTTTTTAGTGGGGTTTGTGTTGATCGATTTTTTGTTTCATGTGTATGTTTTGTAGATCGTTGTTTGTCCTTTTTCTTTTGACCATTGTGTTGTCTGTCCTTCGATTTACAGATTTGTATTACCCTTTTGATATCTACAAACTCTTCTTAACCCTTGGGACTTCTACTATAATATTATAAATATATGTTGGTCATTTTGGCATATGCCTAATTTGAACAAATTGAACAAATGTCATATTAAAAATAACTTTGTATATATAAAGCAAGTAAGTTTTAAAGTTCGACAATGTAAGTAAATTCGTTCAATCCACCAAATGATGTATTTTGGTATATTTTCATCAGTTTTAAGCAATTTCTATTCTTAGTTACTGTGGATGGAGGAACATGCGCTTTCGGACACGTTTTTAAGCCACCAAATAGCCCAGTCAAGTTTCGTTGTATTTCGCTCAACTGTTTCAGAGAAGTAACGACAGCAATATTATGATGGAAGACGGCTGTCGTTTTGAAAGTGGGATGCTTAAGCTAACAAGATGAACTGTAAGCTAATGCTCACTTATGATACCCCCGCTCTTCGGCAAACAGGAAGTAGGAATTTGACAGGTCCAAAAATGCTTCCCACAATATGGCATATCTATATGAAACTTGTGACCAAATATCAGATTCTTGTCATCAACAGTTGCTTAGAAAAATGTGACGAAAAATGTGCATATATGTTAAATGTATATAAAATACAACTAAGTCGGAAAACTGGAAGTAGGAATCTGATGAGTCCAAAAACGCTTCCCATGATATGAGGTACCTATATGAAGCTTGTGACCAAATATCAGATTTCTGCCATCAATAGTTGCTGAGAACAATGTGACGAAAAATGGGCATATATGTTCAATGTGTATAAAAACTAACTAAGTCGACAAACAGGAAGTAGGAATCTGACGGGTCCAAAAATGCTTCACACAATATGGCATACCTATATGAAGCTTGTGACCTAATATCAGATTTATGCCATCAATAGTTGCTGAGAAAAATGTGACAAAAAATATCTTGGGACGGACGGTATGACAGACAGACGGACGGACGGACGGACAGAGGTAAAACGGTATATCCCCTCCCCCCTCCGAGGAGCCGGGGTATAATAACAAACGCACTGGGCAGTTGGGGTTAATTTGGTCCAATAAGTTCAGGTCAAAAGATAAAAAAGGTGAAAAGCTTAAGGACACAGCGAACGCCAAATTATGGAAAAAGCTCAGGTAAACTTTCACCGGTTGATTTGATTTGATTTGGTTTTTGGTGTTTAACGCCACTTTCAACAATATTTCAGCTATATCATGGCGACCAGTTTTAGTGGTGGAGGACGCCGGAGTACCCGGAGAGAACCACCGACCACGGGCAAGCAACTGGTAAACTTTATCACTTGCGGCTGCGAGTCGAGTTCATCCTTTTTTGTAATTTACAAAGCCGGGCACGAACCCACGCCGTATTGGTGATAGGCTTGTATGAGTTGTTAGATCCAACGACCTAACTCATTGAGCCACCCGGGCCCCCTTTCACCGGTTGAGCTAGAAAGTGAGCAAATATACGGTATAACATAGAAACGACCAAACGTTAAACAAAGAGCAAAGCTTAGACAACAGGAGATACCATACACAAATGTGGACAACACGAACCCGCTAAAAGCGTCTGTGGTTAATGTTAGACGGAGTGAAATTATCAATAGGGCAACATTATAAAAATCCAAAAGTTATTAAAAGAAACTAGGACTGGAACAACACGTATTTATCACATCACAAAAAATCGGAATAAAATTGATTTTTCTCCTCCCTCAGGCATAGGTGACCATAGACGAATTTGGGAACCATCTTTAGGCCCTTTAGTTTTCTCCCTCCCAAAGACTTTTTAATTATTTGGCTTTCAGAGTACTTGATGAAGGTTATTCCAGTAACGCGTCGTGTTCACTAAATTAGATATCTACGTGTTAATTAACAGACAATTTACATTGAGCATCACATATCATGGGGCCTTTGTTCTATGAGTAGGGTTAGAGTTATGGTGTTTAACGTCACTTTAAAAAATAATTGTAATAATGGATTCTTTTAACAAACAAAAAATGTTTCTCACCTTACTAGAATGCCACTCCGGTTTTTAAATGAAATCTTGAAACAATGCAAACATGAAAACGCTCTACTTATCAACCAGTAATTAAGAAGTGACATCGATTGTTCATTTTACAATGGAAGCTTTGATTTAAATGTGGAATTGCTCAAGCTATTAAACAATGAATTTTATGTACAAAAATGAACTTTTCATTAATTGTAAAAACGGTATATTTATTCTTAAATTCTGATATATAACTTAACCTCTTATTGGCAACTACCAACGACTATAAAATTGGTAGTTGTTGCTTCTCCGCCAAGCACGGCGCATTATAGAGTAAGAGCAAAGACTTGGTTGGCTCAGAATCAGAATAATGTGTCTGAGTGGAGCGACATGTCTACCCGCGGACTGTTGTTTCAGTGAGCTAGTGTAAGACATAATAGTGTCCTATGTTAAGTATCCCCCCACGGACAATATTTTATAGAGATTGCGATATGAAATAGTGTCCGGTGATATGAAATTGTGTCCTAGTATAGGGTTAGGACAAGACATAATAGTGTCCTATGTTAAAGTGTCCCCACGGACAATATTTTATAGAGATTGCAATATGAAATAGTGTCTGCTGGACACTATAACATATTTAAAGTGTTCGGCGGACACTTTGAACTAGAGGACACAATTAAATACTACACGAGCACTATTGAAATCCGGTTAAGCGTGTTGGTCTAGTACAAAGTGGATGTCATCATAATCTCGTCGAAATGTATCTTGTTCTTGTCATATTGTTCATCTTGGCGTTAAATAACAATCATTTGCTTATTGACAACGAACACATAGAAGAGCCTCTTTTCTTATAAATCTATTGTTATTACCGTATTTAGGGTACTATAATGCGCATTGGTGCATAATGCGCACCCCCTCTTGGCCTTGAAAATCTCCAGAAAAAAACTTGTTCGTGTCTATAATGCGCATGGACTTTTGAAAAAAATCGTGGTCGGAAATGTAAGAATTAAATGTCAATCGTATATATTTTTGATAGCTTTGAGCTTGTCTCTTCTTCTGAGTGAATATTCGAACTATTTATATTCTTTAAACTTGGTAAACATTATGTTGTTGTCCAACATCATTTTTAACATTAGTTCAGTTATATCGTGGCATTCGAGGGGGCCCGGTTGGCTCAATGAGTTAGGTCGTTGGATCTAACAACTCATACAAGCCTATCAACAATACGGCGTGGGTTCGTGCCCAGTTTTGTAAATTAAATAAAAGGGCCAGTGCACTCGACTCGCAGCCGCAAGTGATAAAGTTTACCAGCTACTTGCCCATGGTCTGTGGTTCTCCTGCTTCCTCCACAACTAAAACTGGTCGCCATGATATAGCTGAAATATTGTTGAAAGTGGCGTTAAAACACCAAAAATCAAACCGTGGCATTCGAAACTCAAACTATCGTGGCCATCAGTGTAATTGGTGCAGGAGACTAGAAAAAAAAACAAAAAAACAAAAAACAAAAAACAAAAAACAAAAAAAACAAAAAAAACGAGAAAACCACCTGTCGAAAATCACTGACAATCGAGTTCTATTTGTTTTTGAAATCGGAATATTCGCTGAAAATGTCCAAACCTAAAATGGCGAAAAGTCAGTGGCAAACAATCATAAAATTGTATCGATTACATCTCGCTAAAGCAGAGAACAAAACTCACAACTTGATCTATTCAACGTTCAGTTTGTTATAACCGCTCAATAATGAATGACATATCACCGTAGTTTTATTACGAGTAATACGACGGGGACACTAGTGGAAAAAGAACTCCTTACCCCCGTACCCAGCACCAGCGTTCTATCTATCTTGGGGCTTAGAGATATTCGTGCCTTTCAAATTTTTAGTTTACTGTGTAGTGCTGTGGACCAAATGGATGTTTTCTTTTACCCCCTTTTCCTGTCGTATCATAAAAGAACACATTACCCTCATCACCAGCGTTCTATCTCGGTTTTTAGAGATGTGCGTGTCTTTCAATCCTTAGTTTACTGTGTAGTGCTTTGTGGACCAAATGGATGTTTTCTTTTATCCCCTTTTCATGTCGTATCATAAAGGAAAACCTTATATCTATCTTGGGGCTTAGCGATGTTCGTGTCTTTCAAATCCTGTTTTCAGAGTAGTGCTTTGTGGATCAAATGGATGTTTTCTTTTATCCCTTTTTCCTGTCGTAACATAAAGGAACTCCTTACCCTCATCACCAGCGTTCTATCTATCTTGGGGTCAAGAGATGTTCGTGTCTTTCAAATCCCTAGTTTTCTGTGGACAAATGAATGTTTTCTTTTATGCCCTTCCTGTCGTATCATAAAGGAACACCTTACTCATCACCAGCGTGCTATCTCGGTTTTTAGTCTTTCAATCCTTAGTTTGCAGTGTAGTGCTTTGTGGACCAAATGGATGTTTCCTTCATCCCCTTTTCCTGTCGTATCATAAAGGAACACCTTACTCATCACCAGCGATTCTATCTCGGTTTTCAGTCTTTCAATCCTTAGTTTACTGTGTAGTGCTTTGTGGACCAAATCGATGTTTTCTTTATCCCCTTTTCCTGTCGTATCATAAATGAACTCATTACTCTCATCACCAGCGTTCTATCACAGTTTTTAGAGATGTTCATGTCTTTCAATCTTCAGTTTTCTGGAACAAATAAATGTTGTCTTCTTGTCTCTTTTTTCTGTTAGCATTTGTATTGTCTATCCTTGGATTTACAGTTACCCTTTTGGTATATTCAAACTTTTAATCGTCCTTAAGCCACATCGGTGGTGTCATGGTTAGTCTGCTCGCCTCGAATGCGGTCGATAGTGGGTTCAAGTCAAACCAAAGACTATAAAATTGGTATCTGTTGTTTCTCTGCTAAGCATGTAGCATTAAGTAGTCAGAACAAAGACGGGTTGGCATCGGGATAATGTGTCCAAGTGGAGCGACATGTCTACCTCCCCTAAGCATCCAGTATTAAGGATAAAGAGCAGACATGTTGGCACTGTATTAAGATAACTTGCTCAGTTTGTCTTTACCTCCAGTTGTTTGTAAGAGGGCTCATGTCTTATTTACAGTATTTGTGTTTGCTTGCATGAAGTTTTCTTGTCCAATACATAATGTGTTGTTTTTGTTTTCTCTTGTGTGCCATATGTTGCCAGTTTCTCTGGATTGTCAGTTTTTATTGCCACTTCGGCGTTGTTTATTTGTTAAGAGTGGAGTGACATGTCTACTCACAGCAGTCTGTTGTTTCAGTGAGTTAGCACAAAGCCAACAGCATTATAACATCGAAATACTTGTTTTTGTCACAATATAGCTGAAAATTACTTCTTTTGCATTAAACAACAATCATTCTACATTTGTATATACAATATTCCACATATGTCAACAAAAGCCATCTTAGGTTGCTTTATATGTTTAGTGAGTGATTGTTGATTAATGCCAACTCAGCAATTTTTCCAGCTATATCATGGCGAGAACAAGTTAATTTTCAATGAAATGCTGAGGTCCACTTTGTACTAGATCAACACTTAATATGTCCAAGATGAATCCCCAGAATTGGGTAGCTGTGTGAAAACCATAATACTTGAGGTGGGGGGCAGAAATCCACGCTTGTACAAAATGTAGTTAGAAGTCGACTAGGATCACAAAAGTTGAGCCTGAATTTTTTTTTTGAGGTAGGTACCGTGGCAGAAACCCACGTTTGTGGTTGGAAGTCGACCAGGATCACAAAAGTTGAGCCAGAATTTTTTTTTTGAGGTGGGTACCTAGGATCCTTGCACAAAAAGTTGAGCCTGAATTCATTAATACAATTTTTAATTTAATCATGTTTTTTTTAACTCATTGCGAGCTGAAGAGTTTACACAATCCTCACAGGTCAACAAACAATAATAATAATTATCAACAAATACCATAATATATCTGATACATCTACTCCAGTAACACATATCAATCAAGTCACAAGCACACGTAAATCTTCACATAAATTTTTGCTGCAGAATTCACCACTCATCACCATCAACATTAAATTAACAAGATCACAGTTAATGACTGTGTGCATGTAATTAATTCTGACTCGTTTTTTGAGCAGCTCAAATGAAATTTACTGAATTATCACGAACAAGAGCAAGTTATGAATGTCCGACTCCTTCTAATGATATCAAATAATAGCCGTGATCTACACCATTTTGCATAGTAAATATAAATATTAAAATTATTAAATTAAAATTATAGTGTTATTAACGAGATTATAATAACATATATTAAAAAAAAGCAATGTTTTCAATAAGGTAAGATAATCTCTATACAAATTAATTTTTTCTTCAAGCATTGTGCTCGAAATATAAAAATTACCTCTGCAAAATAATAAAAAAAAATTGCAAGAAATACCATCAAAGTAAAGTCAAACCTGTATATAAAGGGCACTCAAGGGAACCTGAAAATGTGTCCTTTATATAGAGGTCAAATTAATATTCACTATTTATTAATAGGGAAAATCAGGCTGCCCTTTATAGACAGTGATTTGCTATATAGAGGTTCCCTTTAAGACAGGATTGACTGTATATAAATAAATAAAATTTTCATTTACTAATTCTTAAATGAAACAAAAAGATCAGCAAATTAATTAAATTCACTCAATCCAAACTTAAAATTCACAATTAAGCAAGTTCATCATGACTCTTGACAAAATATGTTAAATAGCACTAAACATTATGAAATAAATATGTAATTAATTTGTACAAAACAAAATGTTAGCAGAATGTCATTATACTACCAACAAATAATTTACACCAAGTCAAAAATGGCACAAACATATCTCATGGACTTAATTGCAAGACATATTTACCTCCTATTAAAGCCCTAAAAATGTTCCATATCCTGTTATTACAGTCTTCGTGCTAACCCACTTGCCGGAAGCCAGGGACATGTAAAACTGGATTCTTACAAGTGAAAATTATGAAAGAAATTGTTTAAATAAATAGAAATTATTTTCAAAATTTTCTTTCGGGCAAGTAGGTGAAAAAAAATTAAGGCAAAGACTTGTTACAATACAATTTGTACTTCACAAAGCTAAAAAGACTATATGACAGAACAAGTTATGCATATTTATTTTTATAAACAAGCAATGTAATTTGAAAACAAAATAAAATGAAAGACGATTCACTGATAATGAAAATTTAAATATTTGAGGCCAAAAAAATTGCATCATTTAAAATGATTTACGTAATTTAGAATATTCACTGAACAAATCAATTTACACTGTTTAGTATTAATATCTCGGCTCTTCAAATTGAAAAAAAAATTTTTTTTTTTTTTTTTTTTAACATTTCAGACCAAAAAACTTGCATCATTTCCACTAATTAGTGTTCAGGCCTTTCAATAAGGGGCAATACCAGGTACTTTTATCCACCTAAAATGGTCTTTGGTACCTCCTAATTTGAAAGAGTGTTGTGTAAGATTTCCATGAAAATCGTTCAAATTTCAATAAAAAGTACCGCCTGGAAATAGTGAAGTACTGGTAGACTTGAAAAATATTGAAAGCCCAGAGTGTTAATATCTCTGCTCTTCAAATTGAAAAAAAAAACCAAACAAACATGAATTGTTTACATATTAGGCCTAATAAGACGAGGTATAAGTATTTGATTTCCAACCATAATTGGAGCATGATGGCCTAGAGCTGAAGGTTGGTGTAGTAACTGTGGCTGGTGGTGGAGATGCTGCAAAGCACTCAACTGTGACTGAGCAGCCAGCAATGGGTGATGATGACCTGGCATAAAAGACGATGCTCCCAATGGAATTCCTCCTGTCAAGAATGGCGACTGCACTGCTCCTGTTAAGTGGGCAGGTGTGGCCCCAGCCCCAGGAGTCAATGATAAAAGAGTAGGTTGAGGTGATGCCCCTGGCATGGCAAAAACAGGAGCCCCTGCTTGTATGGGCATTCCAGCTAGAGAACTTTGCATTTGTGATGCTCCACCGACAGGTATAATGAATTGTCGACCATCATTTCCTACAACAATCTGATGTGTCATAGGACTGCTAGCCTGTTGAGGCTGAGCTAAAATGTATGTTGGCTGTGCCATGCTGAGCGATGGAGACATAATAGGAAGCAATTGAATGTCTTCTTCAACTTCATCCCCTTGAAGACTTGAGGTTGTTTTTTCCTCTTCTTCCTCTTCCGGGGAGGATTCATCACTTGGGTTATCTCCCTTTAACTGTCGCATTTGTCTCTTCAATGATTCCATTGCATGCTTTTGAGCCTTCTTCTGAAGTTTTTTTAAGTCAGCTGGAATGTCCATATACATTGCTTCAACATCTTTTTTATCCTCATCCTTCTTAGGAGGAGGCGGAGGCTGAGGAGACGGTGATCTCGGAGGTGGAAGAGGTGGTGGTGACCTCGATTTAGGAAATTCTTGTGAATACGGAGGGGCACCTTTATAATGGTTATAGTTTGGTGGTGGCATATTTGGAAAATGTGGCGGCGGCATTCTCATCCTTGGATCATAGGGCATTCCAGGATAGTCATACATTCCTGGATTTGGCCCCATCCTCATTCCAGGAGGTGGAGGTGGCATGTAATTTGGCATCATAGGAGGTGGTATATTCTGGACTGGCTGCTCCCCGGGAGGAGGTGGAGGCGGGGCCAGCAGAGGGAGATTTTCAGCTGTTTCCTTCTTATTATCTTTCTCAGGCAGAGGAATACTCATGGGGTCTGGATTTTCCTGCTTAATTTCAGTTTTTTCCACCACTTTGATTTCCTCCTTGTCAGTGTTTGACTTTTCAGGATTACCCAAATCAGGCAATGGAATACTTAATGGATCTATTTTCATTTCAGACTGTTTTTTCTTTAATGTCTTTTTCCTTCTTTGTTTTCTGTTCAACTTCTTCGTACTATCTTGACTTGAATGTGACGCAGTAGAGTATGATCTTTTACTGCGGTTAGAACGATCACGTGAATATGACCGTGAACGACTTCTTGACGTCGTATAACGAGTCGATCTACTCACACTTCTAGAATAGGAACTATAACGGGATCTTGATGTAGAATAACGACGACCCCTATATGAACGAGATCTTGAACGACTATAATTGGATGAACTACTGTAGGAAATAGATCTGTATCTCCTCGATCTAGAATGTGACCTACTGTAAGAACTAGATCTTGAACGAGAGTCATAAGAGGAAGTACTATATGATCGACTTCTTGAACGACTTGAACTATTAGAATATGAACTGTGGCGTGAACGACGAGACTTTGATCTAGATCTTGACCAACTTCTTTCACTAGAGTCATAACTTTTACTCTTAGATTTTCTTTTTAATACTGAACTATGACTATTTTCCACCTTTTTCACAGTTTTCTCAGGTAACGCGGGAGTTTCTTTTTTCACAACAGCATCTGTAATTGTTATTTTCTTTGTCAATTTTTTCGGCTTTATCGTAGGATCCATTTTGTTTTCACCGTCACTATCACTCGTATCCCATTTAGATTTGGGATTTTCCTCCATCTTTGGCTCATAAATATTTTCAATTTTGCTCCAAGAATCTTCCTGTTTGACAGGGACAGATTTTTCAGGTTCTTTTGAAAGACGTGGCGTAAGTTTTTGTTTCTTGACAGAACTAGGTGTAGCTTCACTATGACTAGATTCACTGGTTTGTCTTTTTCTTGACGACACTGAACCAGCTTCTTTTTCTATTTTTATCGAGTTAATAATAGCACTTGTCGTAGAAACTTTTACATCATTCACTACAGGTTTAGTATTAGTAACTGGTTTTATTTCACTTTCAGTGTTAACCAAAGGTGTTTTCGAATGCAGTTTTTTCGATATAATTTTGTTTCCGTTATTGCTATCCTTTTTTATCTTAATATCAGTCCCATCGACTTCATCAATTAAATGGTCTAATACATTTGACGATATTTTGGCTTTACTTTTTTTAGGCGTCTTCTCCGTACCTATTTTACTTTCGTTTTTACTTTCGCTCTTCTCTTCGTGTTGCTTTTTCTTCTTCTTGGATTTCTTTGATTTTTTCCGTTTTTTATGCTTACTTCCCTTTTTATCCGGATCTTCTGATTCATTTCCAGATTCTACTATTGAATCGGCTGTTCTCTTTCTATACGATCGTTTTTTCGATAAACTTTCCTTATTTTCCTTGTTCTCCTCTTTGTCATCATGTTTTCGCTTCTTTCGTTTCTTTTTCTTTTCACCTCCTTTTTCTTTGTCGGTTTTACTTTCCTTACGATGTTTCTTATGCTTCCGCTTTTTCTTCTTTTTTGTCTTACTTTTAGAACCAGCTACATCTGTAACAGATTTCTCTAATTCGGGCTGTACGACAGCATTTTCTTTCTCTTTAATCTCCCCCGCTACAGAATTTACTACTTTTTCATTTACTTCCTCTTTTTTATCCTCCTCCGTTAGAATTTTCAGTTTCTCCGACATTGATTTCGGTTTAGAAAACAAGGCTGTGAAATCAAACATAAGAGGATTACAGCTGTATGTGATTGTCGGCGTTGTTTTAGTAAATTGAACCATTTCCGATGGCCAGTCTAATTCCATCGTTCCATCCTTATTCTGAACTCTCGTAAACGCACTCATGATTTTTTTAGGCTTCTCTGCTAACTTCATATTAGAGTTAGAGTTCACGACTGTCTTATCATCTTCCTCAGAATTAAACGCTGTAATTCCCAATTTAGTTCCTGTCTTTTTGAAAGAAAACGAAACTACTCCACTTTTGCTTTCATCTTCCCTGAAAAATATAAATCATCAGTATTATACTTTGTAATGATTGCAGGCTCTCTAATTAGATTGATTGATTGATTAGTGTTCAACGCCCAGTCTTTCAGCTATACTTAAAACGAGAACAAGTTAAATAATATAGTGGAACCTGTGCAATCCGACACCTGATGTTTTCCGACATCCTGTGACATCCGACAAAAATTTATGGTCCCAAAGTAGTTCTGTTAACATAAATAAAACCTGAGTATTACGACATCCTGTACAATCCGACACATTTTCCTGGTCCCTTGGTGTGTCGGATTAGACAGGTTCCACTGTATAACTACTTAGAAATGAGGGAAGGGATGTGTCAACAACTTTTGATTGCCACAGGAAAGTATGTAGATTTTTGTAGGGACGAAAAATTTCGTCTTTTGTATTGGATACAAAATCTACAAAAAAAGTCTTTAGCATGCATGAAGTGTGGCAATCTGCAAACATGTTACACTGTCAGGCTTTCCGTACAGCCTGAAACCGCCCTCATCTAGAGGGGCACCCTTATCCCTCCCCCGGTGTGTTGATCAGCTCTGAGCCCTAGAAAACTTTACCAGTACCCAAACTCAGAACTCTGATTATCAAACATATCTCCTACCTTATAAAACTCTTTAAAACATTTTCATTGAGTGAAGTCCCTATGAAAATTGGCATATAAAAATATTTTTATGCAAATATGTAAATTCAAATCTGTGCTTGGTCCATTCTAAAATCCCAGTCTTCCTTAAGAGTAAATACAATAAGTCATTGTATTATGTGTAAATATGCAACTAGCTTTGCTACGAAGATAATGCTGCATTTTTATATATTTAAAAGTACTAGTCATAAAACTTTGGAGTAGACATTTGGTACTCGTACTGCAAGGACATGTTGTACTCTTACTCCAAACTGCCTACGCAATCAGTGCCTTTATCGCTATTTTGTTTATTTTCCTTTTGATGTTTAAAACCAATATATTTCATATCACGTAAGCCCTTAGATGATTCAAATTATCGCTAATCGCTAAGCGTTGTCAAAGATGCATGTAGCAATATTGCTGTTTTCTAATATGACGTTATAATGACGTCACATTACCAAATCCTTGATAAACATACTATCATAGCGATAAAATAAATAAAGATGTTTTTTAAAACTTGAGGACGTTTCTCAGTCATTTCTCATCTCAGGAGCTTCGCCCTTCGATGAGAGATGACTGAGAAACGTCATCTCGTTTTAAAAAAAACATCGTTAATCACTTAATCACCACTGAAGTTGTAAGTGAGAATCCCGCTCAGGAGAGATGTACTTGATATAACATTATGTGATTAAGTTTGTCAGTTTCTTGAGGCAGGTCAGATTCAAATTTAATTTAAACTGTAATAAATTGCATGGCTAAAATGTGTTAGAATAATTTCTTTTCAAAATTCAATTTAATATTCATACTTGTCATTATTTAATATCTGTTTTTCCTTTGAATCCTTTTCTGTCTCTTTCTCTTTATCCTTAAATAAAATTATTATCAATAATATATACATGTAATAATATTGAGCTATACATAAATCATGGTCATCCATCTTATGAATAGAATATAAATGTTGATACCAACCACTCATTTGTTACCTTCAGGGATACGAGGCATTCAATTTTCAAAATTTTACAATTTGGTGACCATTTTGATATGTATACATGTATCGGTTGAAAAAGCATACAGATTTTGATGCCTATTTGCAGTCATAACTTTAGAACCGCTCAAGATATTGACATGATTTAAACACCAATTTCTTTCCTTTTTCGAGCTCCTTCCAATGAACAATTTTCATTTCAGCTTAATGGCTTTAAAAAAGAATGTAATACCTATTTCAAGAGGGTGAAATCAGGTACAATTCTCATCTTACAACACATACATAGTACAGGCACTGAGTCCTTCGAAATGAAAATTTGAATTTACTGATCTGATTCAAATTCTTGAATTTATTTTTATGTAGTTCCAAATAAAAACTGCATGAAAAATGTACTGGTCCGAACAAAGTTTTACTGGTCTTGGGCCGGAGGACCAATGCTCATCGTGAGGACTGGTACAGTATGAAAATGTTTCAGCAATATCAATTAAAGTAGTTGACACTATTGGAGCAGGATCTGCTTACCCTTATGGAGTTCAATCTTGTTTTGTTGGTTTTTTTTTGGCGGGGTTCATGTTGCTCAATCTTTATGTTTCTGAGTAGTGTTTTGTAGATCGTTGTTTGTCCTTTTATTCTATTTCTTTTTCTCATTGTGTTGTCTGACCTTCTTTGATTTACAGCTTCTGATTACCCTTTCAGTATCTTCAAACCTTTGTTATAATCAATCAATCTGTATTTAATATGGATTGAGAAATAATGTATAACAAGAGAATGTTCATGTCATATAACAGTCACACTACAGGTGTCACTAGTGGAGCAGGAACTCCCAGATTTAATCCTTGCAACAAGTCACGAATGACCACTCATTACAAAGTACTGTTCATCATAAGCCGATGCAAGCATTGTATTCTCCATATTTACACTTATTTTGTCCCACTCCCGTAGCCGAAAAACTATAGGTCATATTTCTATGCCCAATGACTCGGCTCCTTCAGGTGTAAAATAAAAACAAAATTACATTTACTTTCTGCTGTGGTGGTAAAGGTATGTCTTTAGAACTAGGTATCTCCCCTGGTAGTGGCACATCTTCCAGTTCCTGCTTGTTTTCCAATGTCACAGGTTCCTGTACATGTTTGTCATTCAACTTTTGTGGTCCAACTTCCAATCGTTGCAATTTACCTTTCTTTTTTCCATGCTAAAAATATTTTATATATTGAGAACAAATAATATATACTGCTAATCATATTGCTAACATGTCATTATTGTCTACTGTTATTTAAAGGTTAGGGCTATGGTGTTTAACACCACTTTCAACAATATTTTAGTTATATCGTGCCAGTTAGTTTTATGGGTGGAGAAAACCGGAGTGCACGGAGAACATCAACAACCTGCTGTAAGTCACTAAGTCACTAACAAACTTTATCACATAATGTTGTTTCGAGTAAACCTCGCCATGAGCTGGATTCAAACTCACAACGTTGGTGGTGATAGGCACTGATTGCATAGGTAGTTGTAAATCCAACTACCATACGATCACGACCACGACAGCCCCCCGCTTGATAAATCATATTTATGTAATAATTACCTCAATAGGTTTATCTCCTGAAGCATTATCTCCTTTAGGCCCAGATTTCGACCCCAACAACTTGGCTGAAAAATATAAAAGCATTGATTAGACTTCTTGCTAGGTGGGAATTGACTTTTTAAAAATTAATGTTAATAATATAAAAACCATTAAAACTGATATCTACACTACAAAGATACTGGATACACTTGACAAAGCTAAACAAACCAATGCCAGAAAGATGGAGGATATATAATACAAACTAAACACCAGAAATTTTGTAACGTTTTACCGTCGCAAATTTGAAATGCTAAAACAGTTTTAATGTCTTTATATTCCAACAATTATATTTCTTCTTTCGAAAGTATGCCATTAAAATATATTTTAGCCGAGAAAATAAAATTGTCCAAATCAAAATGTACAGTCAAATCTATAAAGAGGTCACCTTTGGG
Organism: Gigantidas platifrons; assembly: GCA_002080005.1. NCBI lineage: Eukaryota > Metazoa > Mollusca > Bivalvia > Mytilida > Modiolidae > Gigantidas > Gigantidas platifrons. The sequence goes on along the minus strand of MJUT01014075.1, from coordinate 298,449 downwards.
ACAAAGAAAAACTGGTCTTTCAAGACATGAGATCTCTTAAAAAGAGGTTCAATTCTACTGAAATTTTCTGTGACAGGACAAAAAACTGTAACCGCTTAATGCAGGTGACCGCATGGGTAGTTTTGACTGTATTGTATATGAAAAAGATTGTTTTTTCAACAAGTAAAATCATCTACAAATTTGGCCAAAAAACTTCTAGATTATCAAAATCACAACTTCTTTCTTGTTATCCAAAATGTATATTTTAACATTATGTATACTAGTATAAGCTATTTTTCAACAGCGCTCTTTGTTTAATATTTTTCCGTCAGAAAGTCCTGATTGACACACAGCATTGCTAATAAAAAAAAGTACAAAGATCCATCTTACCTGTACATAACATGTATATAATATAATATACATACACAAATAGTTATATAATTTCAATTAAAATCTTATCTTTTTGTCTCCATTAATTAAAAGTTTATATATATTATGCTTTTTTTTTTAAGTTTGAAGACCATCGTAAACAAATTTTATTTCTCAGCAGTGCAAATACTTATACAAAAGCAAATATGTATATATTTTGCTTCTTGATAATCTTAAAAATATCCTATCTGAGCAAATTCTTATACAAAAGCAAATTTTTATATAATTTGCTTTCTTGTTTAAACTTAACAAGTTACGTTATGTTAAAACATTCAATGAAATCTTATTGATATCAACGCCTGTGTAATTTTTGGTAAGGAAACTGACAATAGTTATTACAGAACAATAAATTCAATTCCATGCAGTTTATCAAGACTTTCTGAGCAATAAAAAACGTGAAACATAACGAGAAACTTCGGGTGTTTAGTCTAAAAATAAGTAGCTTCACACTGTTAAAATTGTAGCAATACTTAGTGCATGTATAAATAACATCCACCAACTAGAATAAAAAAGATCGTGCAATATTCCCAAATTGTGAAAATACATCAATATTACGTAATGTGTCCTTTCGTTCAGTTTCACAATGTGTATAATTGTTGAAAGTGGTGTTAAACCCATATACCATTCATATTTTGTCAGAAATATTTAGAATATCATTTATTGGTACTTTGGACTTGCTTTTCTTTGATCTCTACGAGTGATTGGTCGATATCGACTAACTTCAGACTGATACTAAAAATTATCGGTCTGCGTAAATTCAAATACATTATGATTTCACTGATAAAATCAATAACGTCCGTTTTGAAGATCTTGGCATGCATTATCCCAGTTTATCCTATCAGACTCACTGCAATACTAGCGATAATGTCTGTCTCGACCTTAAAAACTGCCGTTATTCTATATATATATACATCTCATTTTCGAGATTATCATTTTCCGAAAGAAAAAAAATTGGATTGTAAAATTCTATTGTCAATTATCTACTAAAAAAGGGTAATAACAAAATTACTGAACTCAATTTGATCACCATGGAAACTGAACAAAAAAAATCACATTTAAAGTGTCATCTCAATAACTTCATTTATTTTCCACAGGTCATTCAGTTGAAAAATTTTCTTAAAGAAAATGAACTTTTTCATTCTAAAAAGCACAAATTTTGCACAAAAAACGTGTGATTTTACCATTTAAATGCAAATTATGAAACATGAGGTGAAATTAATGATGATTTATGAAAAAAAAAAAGTTTGAAGATACCAAAGGGGTAATCAGAAGTACAATTAAATCGTTCACGAGTTTGTTCTTTCTAAATTTCTCATCTGACTACCTGTTTGCTAAAGGAGAACGTCACTACATACACAAAGCAGAACTTGTTTTTTACCTGTCGGAACAAAAACACCAGTTAATTACCAGGTATATGTGGATAATAACAAAAAGTATAAGTACAATATCAATGGTTGTTTTACCTGTATTGTGGTATATGTACGATTTTGTAAAATGAACAAGAAAAACAAAAAAACCTTTTTTGAAAAAGATACGATAAGATATTACGATTCCAACAAAAATCTGATATAAAAGGTAAATTTCTATACTTTATCATCTTCTCCTTAAACCTAGATAGTAATAATAGTCACTAATATTATTCTCATTAATTAAAACATTTAAAGTATATAGCTGCTTAAACATTGTTGAAGATATTTACATTGAATACAGGGAGTGCTTGAAAATTATGAACGTTACTTTTTCCCCCGATACGATTATTGTTATCGCCACTGACAATGAAAACTGAAAATGAAGACATTGCATGTTCAATAGAACATTAAAAAACAATCATGTAATGTGCTAAAACAAACTGTGGGTTTTTTTCTAGTCTGAAAGTGCAAAATTGTAACCAAATAAAAAAAATATATAAAAAGAGGTTATGGTTACATATGACGAACATTGTATACATAAATATATATATAGATAGATATATATATGATAAAAGAATATAATATATGCAAAAAAATAATAATAAACGTGTTATTCTCATATGATGTTTCAACAGAAAGCTTAAAAAAATAATAAATTATGAAACTCCATGCAAAAGACAAAGGAGTGAAAGCTAAAAGAAAAGTTCCTCCTAAAGTTGAAGACTTACAGAGCTAATACACATCTTTAGTCCTATAATTATACAGTATACCATAAGTATGTTGTTTTACCATATTTAGAGGTAGCTGTTACAATTTACTTCCTTGTTTAGATTGACTGATTGGTGTTGAACGCCAACTTTAGCAGTATTTCAGCTGTATGGTGGCGTCCTTGTTTAGAGGAAGTAAATTACACAGTATACCATAAGAATGTTGCTTTACCATATTTAGAGGTAGCTTCTACAATTTTACTTCCTTGTTTTGAGGAAAAGGCATGCAAATAAATCCATTTCTTATTTGATATATCTATATATAGAGAGACTCCAATCCATGCTCTAGTAAACACTTTGCTTAAGCTTACTGGTGAGTTCACTAAGATAGAAGCTGTCTAAACTTCACTTACTAAAGGTGGGAGTCATCTCCAGAAATATTTTTCTAATTTCCTTCCTGGTTCAATCATTTTGTTTTATTATAAAAATTCTCCCCCATTCCCCAACCTTTGAAAGTGGCGTTAAACACAAAAAATCCAATCCATCCCAACCCTGTATGGAAGAATTTGGAGCTGCTCCTGATGTTTTTGTAACAGCAGGTAAACCTTACACAGAATTGAAATTTTGCTTGCGAAAAAACATCTTCACCCATTTCCCTGTCTTTTTATTAATTCAAACAATTTTCACGTTATTCTGGAGATAACTCATTTTCAATGTCCATTTACAAGTATCTTATGTGATATATATATATACTATTACACTTCTACAAATTTACCTCAACGTTCAGCGTCTAATATCAAAGAAACCCGTTTTCAATAACCTTGGCGATTATATACTTATATATATATATATCCTCATGCAAATTTTTTTCGCTTTAAGTACTGTATCTAATATATCAATATTTCCAAGCATGCATTCATATAACATTAAAAACAACATCAAAACAGAAAATGATCCAAGTATAGCAAAATAAGAAAGGTGAAAATATCAAAGACCAAAATCTTGTATCCTAGCAACAAATTCAATTATTTTGAAAAAAAAAAAAAAATTATAAAAAAAACAATTTCACCAAAATCCTTGGTGTACTGTATTGTAAGATTATAACTAATAAATTTAAAATTAATAAATTAATTAAAATTTCTGACTATTAAACTTCATATTCGTGTATCATTGCACATCATATTTCATTTAATACATTGCATTTTAATATAGAACCCATTTATATACCATGTATATATATATTATATTTATATATGTGTATATTTGAGTATTGTATAACAAATTGGAGCGAGCTGTCATTTTATTTGCAGTGTTAAGAATTTACTCAAGATAAATTCTATGAATGTATGGATTGTTCAAATTCTTATCACTTTTAATTTCTGACACAACATTAACCAACACTCATTCAATACCACATTGCTTTCCAAAGATACAGCACCTTCGAGACATAGTGTGATAATTCAACCTGAGAGAGCAATGCATGGCTCTTTGTATTTATACTAATATATATTTTACTCTGCTTAATCTATTAACTTACTTTCTAATGCATTTTGGGTGATAACAAATGCAGTCTGTGCCAAATACTACTAGCCCTATGCCCCAGTCTAGTAAAAATTGCATAAAATTTGCTAAATCAAATAGATAAAAAAAATCCTTCAAATATGTTGTTCTGGCTAGTTTGTCAAAATGTTTTTGGCTCAAGACTGCAAGTGACACTCAATACAACACATACAAACATCAAACAGTATAAAGAAAAACGTATATATCTGATTTAGTGTGCACCGCACATTTCTGGGATAAACTTCACCAGGAACGCTCACAGTCATGAACATATACCTGTATCACACAGATAAGAGATACATTTATCACAGTGATTTATCACGCTATGCCTCTGACTGTACATGTACTTCTTTCTCAATTAAATAATAATAGTATGTCAATTTGCACCCTGTCCAATGTTACACACATTACATAAAGGTCAACATTATCAAATATGGCTCATAATATTAAAAGTCCAACAACAGGTCATGCTGCCTACACCAAAACTAATAAAATTTCATAGGTTAGGATATTATGTTAATAATAAGTGATGAATGACACAAAATTGTGAGGTGTTGTTTGTTTGTAACCATGGAAACCCCAAAAGCTACTATAAATGAGCACAATATCTATGATATTAATACAATTTTCTGGCTATTTGACCATAATCTTAAAAAAAAAAAAAAGTATTGATGAATTAATCGGATTAAAATGAAGAGAGGAATTAACATGTATGCCGAAATCTGATTATGATATTTAAAATGCACATTTGAAAAGAACAAGTCCCATGGATATAGATACAAAATTAAATACACAATTGGTTCCCCCATTTAGAGATGACAATGGTATGGAGTGTAAATATTAAATATTCGGTGCCCAGGGTCGTTCAATACAACCCGTCTTAAGATTCTGATATTCACTTTTCCGTCAATACAGAATGATATGTTTTGTATTCAACTACCAGTGAAAGATTCCCCCCCCCAAACTATGAACATGTAAGAATAGTAAAATTTGTAATGAAACCATGAGGACAGAGGCAAGTAAGATTTAAAAAAAATATAGTCAATAGATAAGAGTTGTCCCCCCTTTCCCAGTATCAAAAGTTAATAGACTATTTTTTTTTCTTTGCATCTTTAAACACACACTAACAGGAAGTGAAAGATAAACCGTGTGTGGTTATAATTATCATCAAAATGTAAAATAATCTAACGTGCCGAATTCAGCTCAGGTAAAGGTGCAATTTTTTTTCTGAAATTGTAATACAACTGTAATGATAAAATTTGTCAAAAAACAAGAAAAAAAATGTTGAATTTTATAAGACACCAAAACAGGAAGGATATGTGTGAGGATTCAAGAGATGTGGAAGATTAACTATATGAAAATCTTATTTTAATATAATGTGTTATCACCTACATACAAGGAGAAATTGTTAATAAAAGTAGCACAATATAAAATTAAGATACACAATAACAAATCTAGCTAAACAGGTATGGTATCGTCTTTCATACTCACATTTTGATTTTTTATTGAATCAAAGACCTATCCAAATCTATCAAACGTTTTGACAAAGAAAAATAATGTATGAACACCCATTCACACATGTATAAGTGTAGAAAAGTGTAATAAAAATTCATGAACTGGGTTCAATGCAATATATGTAAAGGGATTTTCTAAATTAAATACAAGCACAGAAGCATCAACAGTGGTACATAGATACCTCCCCGTTTATATCCTCATGCTGAAAAATGAAAATAAAAGCAACACAAAAAGTACTGTTATATTAAAAAACAACTGTCACGACCAACCTCTATCTTAAACTCATGAACCATTTACTGCTTTACATCATATTTTAAAAGATTGTGGATAATTAAATTTGTAAAGTTGTCAAATTTTAAGAGGAGAACCTCTTGTAGCCATCATCGGCTGTTGGCAATCCTCGTAAATAAATAAATAATAAAATTAAAATAAATTTTATACTTAATTTCTTCATTTTAATAGGTAAATATGAAAACAATTTATGAATATGTTTTGAACTTTATTTTAAAATTGTTTTTAATGGAATGATAAAAAAAAATGCACAATTCATTCAAACATTCTAATAACAAAAATTGAACATGTTAATATTTGCATGCAGGGTTTGATAATAATTAGTTCAAATTTCTAACTAAAATGAATATAGAGTTATAAATGTACAATGGTCTATAATAAAAAAAAATCTTTAAATATATTGTGTATAATCTGTTTAATTAATAAATTGAGAGTACGAAGAAGTGCCAATTAATAAAAATATTTATAAATTACGAAAAACAGTATCTGTTCATAATTGGAAAAATATTACGTACTTTCACATAAATTTGACTATGGACGGATTTAATTACACTATTTACATGTAATTGAAGTGAAATGTCAATTTCTGTTTATTATATATATTTGGAGAGAAAAAAGCTGTGTAACTATAGTAATAAACATTTTCCTAATTAATGCAAAATGATAGCTAATTGAACAATTATGTAGGTCACACAAATATGTCAAACGTTTTTTCTTTTAGATTTCGTCTTTTTTTCCACAAATATTGGAAATCTATTCTACTGTAAAACTGAAAAGTTTAATTTGATATATGATTATTTTTGTTTGACAAATTTGATGTGTGAAACTTTTGAAACACGTTGTAACAAGCTTTACGTGTACAAAACTATAATGAAAGCAAAAATGCCCAAGTTCAACTTACTATTCTCTGATAAATATTTACCATAATAAACCTGTGAAGAGTTTTACAGGTATGTTTATAGTGGTTCTTAAAATTATTCTCAACCAAAATCGAATTAACTTCTCCAAATTAACTAAAATATTCATGTTGAATAATTTTGAGTTGTACTGAGTTAACAAGAACCACGTGATAATTTTTTTTTTTTGCTATTTCCTAAGGTGGAAAAAATTACTAGCTTCCATTATGGAGTCTGTCCAAATGATGCCTAAAATTAATGTTCAGTTGATCTTGAGCTTCCAAGAAGAAGCTAGTGCAGAAATGGATACAGAACACCAAATTAAGGATAGCCAGTTAGTTTATACACAATGGAATAAATAATTGGAATGGGGTTAGTCAAAGAAAACAGCAAGGTTAACACAACGTCCACACCCGGCGCACGCCACTTATACAACTAGCGGCAGAGCAGACAGAGATGGGTGTTAGAAGAGAAACACAAACGTACAAAGGTCAAAGGTCGTGACCCTCTAACCTGCTGTTGAATCATGTAGGAATCAGGCCTGAGAGTAAACAGCATAAAATTGAGTTACATACTCCCTATGTGCATATTTATTATATATTCATTATTTTGACACAAAATATACTTCTTATGGGATAAAAGAACAAATTCTATGCATCATACAGATTGCAGTGTTTTTCTCAGTATAATGCAATTTCTTTTCCAATATTATAATTTTCGTACGTGGAAAAGGCATGCATTAAACTTTTGCATTTATTTCACATGTAAAAAAAAAAAAAGAGAGAAAAAAAAAACAGGTTCTATAAAATGTCCAGCAGGGAGAGATCATTTTATAAAAACAAGTGTAAAATAAAATTTTCAAATGGCATGAAAAAAAAAGAAAACAATATAACAAATGAAATTTTATATGCATGAAATAAATAGTGGCATGTACAAGCACTCCCGTTGTTTCAAGTGGCATCTCGATAAATCGATAAATAAATAATATAAATAATTGCGACAATTTGTAATAAATTAAAATAAAATACATGATGTATAGCATGATGATTTAAATGTATAATACAATGTTGAGTTCACTACACGTTTAATTTTTGGGAGCAAGTCACGATCACTAAACTTGAATGCAACATGCTAGCTTTTGTCCAATGAACCAAAACCCATGCAAGTAAATCTTGGTCTTTGTTACTTTGACGAAAAAAATCAGACATTGTCAGTTTTTCATCACTATATATTTTTTTCTTATTCTATGTGAATATTTAAATGTTAATAAAAAGCTATTCTGATTGAGAAAAAAAAAAAAAAACACACACCCTCTCCTTCAGATATTTTTTTTCCAGAATTCCAATTTTTTAAATGAAAATTTAGTAAAAAAATAAATAAATAACCACGCTGGTATATAATAAAACAATGCTGAAAGAGCTCTCTCTACAAACCAAAGGCACGCAGATGGATAATAATATTTAAATATTTTAAATTTCCTGACTGTACAGACATTCTTATAACTAAATGACTTCATTTAAAATATGGTCAAAAAACATTTTAAGCCATTAAATAATTTTCAATATATATTTTTTTTAAAGTCTGATTTTGATGTGTTTCGGTCTATCTACAGGTGGCAAATTCACCAAGTCCAAAAAGTTTCAAATCACTTTCATAAAAAAATGAAAAACACAAAACAATACCACACTGTCCGAACAGCTTCGAAAATCCATTTGAAAATGAAAAATTTGCACTGATTAATTATGTGTTTTGACAGCGACTTTCTCAAAGTGAAATTGCGGCTGCAATTTGCACTGAAACAAACTTCACACCTTATATAAGGTTAAGTTTAAAACGATTACTTGAAAACTATTTCTCATGGCTTTGGGTATATTTTTATTGGTAAATGAAGCCATACAGCATTGAATGCCCCTACAGGTACAGGGTTTTGTACAACTGTTTGATGTTTATAATACAAAGAAGGCATGAATAAAATGCAGAAATACATTACCTGAGTTTGGCTCAACCAATGACCTTCAATACAAGGGCAGATAACCCAATTAGTATTACTTACATAGTAGCAGAGGATATCATATTTTTAAATACAACATATTATTTTTTTCTTACTCATTTGCATGTACTTATTAAATTAATGGTTTTTGATTGAAAGAATTTTATTTAAATAATATCCCCCAAAAATAAATAATTGGTAAAAAAAAAATATAGCTATAAACAATTTCTGAAATTCCAGGAAAATTTCTAGACTTTCATCAACAACTAACTTAAAAGATATAAATATTACTAATTGCTTCAATAAGATGCAGTACTCCCTCCCCCNCCCCACCCACCTTTTCACATTTTCTGATTTTGACATTGGCATATAATTATCAATACCATTCAATCAATCAATGTGCATCATATTCTTATAACCTATATATTTTTTGTACTTAAAACAACTCCGCGTGAAAAAAAACCCGTAACATACGAAATAACACGGTCACATTTGCAATCTAAAATGAACCTACATGTATATATTTTGTACTTGTACAACTTCAGGTGAAAAAGCCCCAGTAACATATGAAATGACATAGTCACATTTGCAAAGTAAAATGCTCTGAAGTGAATAAGCCCCCGTAACATACAAAATAACAGAGTCCATTTGCAATGTAAAATGAACCTATATATTTTGTACTTAAATAACTTCAGGTGAAAAAGCCCCCATAAAATAGGAAATAATCCCGTAACTTACGAAATAACCCCATAACATACAAAATAACCCATTAACATACGAAATAACCCCATAACATACGAAATAACACGCTCACATTTGCAATGTAAAATGTTAACAGCTCTCTTAATTATTTGAAGTATAAAAACCAATAGTGTAGTATTCACAACGGAATATCTATTTACCTTTTATCTTTCTATATGCCATTAATCCGACTGAAAACAAATCAGACATTTTAATTAGTTTTCCAAAGCAAAAGAATCATTACTGCAATGAACCCTTAAAAGTATATCAAGGTCTCCTATTTAAATTTAAATGAAATGTACAGATAAAGAAGAAATATATAATTTTTTTTTTTTTTTAAAGATTACCTGTATGTACATGTACACATGATAGTACTTCAAAGAATTCAAATTTTAATCAAAATATTAATTATTAAAAACTAATACTTATTTCCATATTTATTCTTTACGGCTTCAAAATATTTTTGTATTCCTGAACACGATCATGACTTCTACAGACCACAACAGACATATGACATTGAAAATCCAGGTTATGGCTTAGGACAGGCACCAAAAAGTTGTAGGGTTAAACCAGTAAACAGGTAGACACATTATCATTATTGGGAACCAACCAATCATCTCCTTTATTTCTTTATGCTGCATATAGTTAATTCTAAAATTTAATTTAATTATGTAAAGTCTCTAGAATAATAACAGTCGACTGAGTCTGGATCAAAGATATTCTATATATTTCTTATTTTTGAAAATCTCTGTGACAAATACGATACAAATGACAAATTACAGACCATATGATTGGTAAATTTACACTATTATCAGCCAATTTTCTCCTAATGATATCAAATTATATGGTGGAGGAAGCTGAAATACACAGAAGATACCACAGCCTGTAGAATCTGTATCTGGTAAAATTTACTCACACAAGATTAGCTAACCTACAGTAGGCAAACCAAATTATGTATACCAACAGGACAATAAACTCCTATACCACCACATAGTCGAACATGTATATAAAGGGCCTTCAAGGGAACCTGGAAATGTGGCCTTTATGAGCAGTTGCCCTTTATATACAGGTTAAAATTGTATGCATTATTCATTAATGGGGAAAATGAGACTGTCTTTTATAGACAGTGATTTGCTAAGATAGATGTGCCCTTGACTGTATTATAAATGTATATACAGATTTTATATAATTTAAAGAAAAAATTCCCCACATTAGAAAGCTATACCAGTCATCGACTTTAGCAGTGGTCTGGTGGTCCACGGCCAGTGAAAATTGATTCGGACCAGTGACTTTTGCCAAAATTTTTCAATAGAATCTATATAAATATTCTAATTTTGAAGTTTTCTGGCCAGTAAATTTGAAAGTCTAATTTCCAAGACTGCGATATGGACATGTGAAACTTAATTAAGTTTATATAGGCTAAAATAATATTAAGCAAAAAGTTCTAAAACAAAGAAAAAGCTTTTTTTCCCATCTCTCCCGAGTTAACAATTTGTTGAGGGAAGTTCTATTAACTGTTAAATACAACGAAGTCCACTGCACGTTTTTTTTTGTGGTAGACACAAAATTAAGTTGGCTGTCGTTTTTACAAATTCTTCTTCCATTATTTTCCCTTCATTTGCTCTACTTAAATTATACTAATATTAACATGATTAGAACAAAATGGTTTTTAATTTTGGTCAAGACATATATTTTGCAAATTTTTTTTTTAATTCAAAGCTAATAATCAATCATCTTGCTTATAATTCACAAGTGAAACTTATCAACAAGAAAATACAGTAATATTTTTCCATTAAACACGTTTTTCTATCTTTTAAGTATTTTCAAAAGATAAAATATATGATTGTGAAATACCTATTTCGACTGTCATAAAAAATATCAAGTGTATATTACTGTATTTAAGAACAAAAATGGCAAAAATACCATTGTCCTGTGAAAGTGAAAACAAGACAGTTTAAAAATTGTTGATTTAATACAAAAGAATAATAAACTTGTATATAATATACAATGAAGATTTACTCAACAAAGCATGCAACAACAGGTCAACATATCTACCAAAACTAGGTTATCACCATGGTGATTATAAACATGGTTGCTACATCAAAGACTGTTCGCAAGAAGCATATATTCTGGATTATAAACCATACATGTTAAATATAAATAATTAAAGAAGGAATCTACTTTTTTAAAATTAATTTCATTGATTGATCGAATACATGTACAGTTTAACGTCCTGAGAGCATAATTTCAGCTATATTCAGGATGATAATTCAATTTCATAATAAATTCGTCATAAAAATGGTTTCAAAGCAATTAATTTTTCAAAATATTTGTTTAAAATCTGTAAAAGATTCAATAATAATATCAACAGTTAATTTGAAACAACAATGAATTGCATACATTTGTGAACAGTCTTTTTTTTTTTTTATTACAGTGCATGATAGTGAATTAAGATGAAACAAGCATTTTGTGAATGGTAAACTTTTGTATGGTATATGGAAGTAGTATAGAGAACTCAACTTGTAAAATAACAGCAACTTGAAACTGAGTGCTGCAAATGCCACTATGCAAAGGAATAATTCAAAATGTACATTCTATTACAAAATGTGTCAGCTCAAGTCTTAATACAAATGCAAAATATGTCAAAACAAAGCCTTACTATCAAATTATTCTTTACTAGACAGATTTTACCAGGGGCCCAGTAGCCCAAAACCAGCTGGCTACTGAAATTTTTAGACTTTTATATGAAAACTCAGTTGCTCGGTGCCAAAATTTTTAACTGGGCTACTAATTTTTTTTAGCGAGCCCAGTTGGCAACCGCACAAATGCTAAATTTGGTTTCTACAATAGTGCAAAGATGTCTCAATGGCACTATCACAAATTTTCGGCTTTTTCACTTTAAAAAAAAAGGCCATGAAAAAATATTGTATAAATGGTTTGTTTTGACATTTAACAGTTTTTAATACTAGTGAATTTTCTTACGTTCCTGCCCAGGTCACAATGTATACAAACCTTAAATTCAATGACATATACATCAGTTAAAATTCCAACTATCTTCATCATCTGGTCACCAGCTTTTTATACACTAATATAATTGATGTCTTTACCTGACAATTTATCTGTATCCCCATTGGTGCCTCCACCTCCGCTGTCAGCAGATATACTGGTACCTATACCACTCCCAGAGCTAAGTTTAGTTACCATTGACTTCATTTTAGAACTGGTTTCCTTTACATCAAGTTCTGTATTCAAAGACAATGGTATGATATCTGTAAAAAGAGATGTAAAATTTCTTTTCATCATCATTACAAAACTTTTACTGATGGAGTTCCATATTCAAATGTTTATCAATTTGACAATGGTCAAACTGGTTAGCCTAATTCAACATGTTTCTTTAATCTATATTAGTTCAAATGTTAATATATCAACTTGCGGGGCCATCGTGTTCGTGGTCTTATGGTTGTTGGATTTACAACTACCTGTGTAATCAGTGCCTATCACCACTAAAGCTGTGAGTTCCAATCCAACTCATGGACAAGTGTACTCAATACAACAACAGATGATAAAGTTGGTCAGCAGCTTGTGGCAGGTCTGTGCTTTTCTCCGGGTACTCTGGTTTCTTCCTTAAATAAAACTGACCGCCAGGATATAACTAATAAATATTGTTGAAAGTGGTGCTTAACACTATAACCATAACTTCCCTTAGGAGGAGAGGAACGGATCGTAACCGTTGGCTAGCGAAGATGTAACTTCCCTTACTTATACATTTTTGGTGATAGCTAGTAACACTCTGAATATAAAAGAAATTTTGAAGATATACTAAACAGAACAAAGAATAGGAGTGATATTTCTACAATGTTCAGTGATTTATCACGCTACCTGTCTGTACTGTAAATAATGCTGTTTTTATCCCCTTGCCAACGAAGTTGCGAAGGGATATATTAACACTATCGTCCGTCCTTCCGTAACATCCTTGTAAACACTCTAGAATCAACATCCTTCAATGGATTTTGACCAAACTTTGGTACATGTACATACTTAGTGACTGTCCTTAAGAGAATCTGGAACCCTATTGATTTTCAAGGTCATACATGTAGGTCAAAGGTCATGGTCACCGGGTCAAATTTTTAGGCGAGGTGATACGCCACGTTTTGCGTTGCCCTTGTTAAAATTAGGGATGATTCTGGATAGAAAATGAAATAAAAAATCAATGAAAATAGCTGAAACCATCTACACCCTCTTTCAAAAAGGTCATTTTTGACATGTTCTGACCGTCTCCTTCAATTTTAGGAATTTCTTTTTCAGAGAAAAATAGCTAAAATCAGTTAAAAAACTGAAAATTCAGAATGATCTGATAATTGGCATCATGAATTGCCTTCTTTCCCATATAGTAAATTTTTGCTACAACTGAAAACATATAATACCTGGAATCTCATAAATAAATACCCCTGTCAAGTTTTCTGCACTGCAGAATTCAATAACTTTCAGAACTAATCCCACAACATTGATTTCCATGGAAATACTGCCTTCATTTAACATATTTAATTCAGTTCCAGGAAGAACAATCTTAATTAATAAATTCACCACCTTGTTGTATATACATGTAATATGAAGTAATACTATGAGAGGGGGGGGGGTGTTCAGCCGGTACATCTGTCCAGGGGCCCTGAGAGCCAAGAAGGGGCCAGTGAATCTCTGAAAGGTCCCATAGCCTTAGCCATAGTATAGACGTTTTATTTTCATTTTCTTCATTTTTTGGGGGGCAATTCAAATCCTCGATTTTGAGAGAAGTCTCATCCTGTCCCTGGGGCACCAAAACAGTCTTGTTCCGCTTTGCAAATTTTTCTTGGAGGCCCTGGGAATACTGTCAACAAATATTCAAAACTCATTTTCCATTAATTGTTTGTTCTTCAAATATTGACGAAAAAAACACATACAAATACATTTCAATATCTGAACTTAATTCACTGTTATTAGAACTACAAATTTCTCAACAGCCTATTTATATCTAAAATGAACAAGAGAATACAATACAAACCAAAGTCTTTCGGTTTCCAATATCGAAAAATAACAATATATACTTTACCAATATAAGTGATGTTTTAAGTACATTATCCTTTAGGGAATCCAAATAAATATACAAATAAAAATGTACAGCTAAAATGCAATTAATAGAATAGACCTTGTAACACGTTCAGTCATATTCAAAAACACAAAGAAAATCCATGATTCTTTGCCATGTTATATTCTTCAGTAAATTTTATATTTATTACCTATTGATTCTTCGTTATTCCAATCATCAAAAGGTAAAAGCTTGTCTATTATTCATGAGAAAGCCATTTATTTTATTTTTTCCTTATTATGCCGGATAATACTTGAACAACTATCTTACTATCCCTGTGTATTAACATCTCTATTAACAACTATCTTACTATCCCTGTGTATTAACATCTATTAACAACTATCTTACTATCCCTGTGTATTA
>MJUT01014075.1:265155-282734 GCA_002080005.1 Gigantidas platifrons | reverse complement strand
ATAAATATTCTAATTTTGAAGTTTTCGGGCCAGTAAATTCGAAAGTCTAATAAATTATTTCTAAAATACTCTCTTCATCTTCATTGAGGTTTAGGTTTATGGTGTTTAACACCACTTTCAACAATATTTCAGCTATATCGTGGCAGTCAGTTTTATTGGTGGAGAAAACCTGGGGTACCCGGAGAAAACCACTGACCTACTGCAAGTCACTGACAAACTTTATCACATAATGTAACCAGTATTTGAATTTTCTAACTCTAATTATAAGGAAGACATTGTATTGTCTGTCCTTTGATTTACGTCTTCTAATTAACCTTTGGTATATTCAAACTTTTCTTGTATGCTCTCTTACAAACCTGATCTTTATATGTTTATTTGTTTGTTTGTCACAATTCTGTTGAATTCATGGTAACAAAATTTTGAACTTTGTGGATATCCTGTTTCTTTGGAAGCTAACAAAGAACATTTGAAACCAAATAACAGAGAAACCAGGTAGCCAGGCCTTTCAATAAGGGGTGGTACCCGGTACTTTTACCCACCTAAAATGGTCTTTGGTACTAGTATCTCCTGATTTAAATGAGTGTTGTATAAAATACATGTATTCATGAAAATTGTTAAAATTTTAATAAAAAGTACCGCCTGTAAATAGTGAAGTACTGGAAGACCTGAAAAATATTGAACGCCCTGGGTAGCAGTAGTGGAATGAAAGGCATTGACCCTTCAGGAGTACCTGTTTTTGTGGATATGTTAACTTGTTTGTTTGTTTTGTAAACTTGTAGTGTTTTTGTTTTTTTTGTATCAGTATTGTTCATTAAATTGTTTGTTTTGTAAACTTGTAGTGTTTTTTTTTTTTTTGTATCAGTATTGTTCACTAATATAGAAGTCATTGTGCTTAAAAACTGGAAATTACAGTAACCTTATTTTTTAATATACTCTTCCCTTAAAAATGTCAATTCTGTATTTTAAAATATCATGACAAGCCAAATGAGTTTGGTTGATGTTGTTGTTGTTGGAACTGTGTTGTCATAACTGTTTTAAGTTCAATAAAACGTGTCTCTAGGTAAACTCAACTTGTGACCATAAAACCGACGATTTACGTCCGCAAAACTTGACGTACAATACAGTTATCTCCTAACTCTATAAATAAAACTCAAGAATAAACAACAAGAAATACTAGTAGAAACAATTCCCTGTTTGTTTGTGGACTGGTAAAACGTCAGTTTTCAGGACAGCCTGTGTCGTGTGTATACATGTCTACGTATGATCTTACGTTTTTATCCCATTTTACTTATAATATAAAAATACTAGTAGAAACAATTCCCTGTTTGTCTGTGGATTTGTAAACCGTCAATTTTTATGACGGCCTGCATCGTGTGTATACATGTCTATGTATGATCTACATTTTTATCCTATTTTTACTTATAATATGTTTATCTATCATCTATATATATCTAAAGTCTATCTCTATATACTTACTTGTCAGTTAACAAGCAAATTATCCCGTCTTGTTAGTTACAGCAATGAGAATCAGTCAATGATCTCCGTACAGTGTCAAGTGTCTCTTATCTACAGTAAATTACAATGTATAAATGGCTAACAATAAAACAACATCTTGAATCAGATCACTCTGATGTACATTGGAAAGATTGGGAGATCACGCTAGTAATTACGTGTGATCAACCAACCTGATTAGTTTTTACTTGTACAAAATCAATGATCATTCCCCAGTAAACACACGACTAAATTGATAATATATTCCGATTAATTAAATCAGTTGATGTACATATATATCATACCATAAATAGAAAATGCTTACTGTAAATAATTCATGATGTTTGTTGTGTGTACTTAAGGGCTATGATCATTCCCCAATAAACACAAGGACTAAATTGATAATATATTCCAATTAATTAAATCAGCTGATGTACACATTATACCATAAGTAGAAAATGCTTACTGTAAATAATGCATGATGTTTGTTGTGTGTACTTAAGGGCTAAAATGTTATAGATTTATTTGACAATCTCATTTATGATAAGTAAGAATTCAAAGTACAAATTGTCATTGGGAATAATTTTCCCAAATTGTTTTTGTAATGCTGGAAAAATAGGGCAAGTGAATGGTACATACAGGCAAACCCGTATTAAGAGGTCTTTGCACAGTACATATAAAGTCAAACCTGTATTAAGAGGTCATCTTTGGGACAAAAAAATGGCCTTATATGACAGGTGACCTCTTCAAAGAGGTTTAGTTCGTATGAATTTTTTCTATGACAGGACAAATTGTCATTGGGAATTACTTCTCCAAATTGTTTTTGTAATGCTGGAATGACAAGACAAGTGTACAGTACATAAACAGTCAAACTTGCATTAAGAGGACACCTTTGGGACAAAAAAAAAGTAGTCTTTAAACACAGGTGACCTCTTAAAACAGGTTCAAGTCATATAATTTTTTTTATGACAGGACAGGAAAAGGAAATCTTTTAAGACAGGTGACCTCTTAAAAAAGGTTTCAAGTCATATGAAATTTTCTATGACAGGACATGAAAAGGTTGACCTTTTAATACAGGTGAATGCTTAATATAGTCTTAGGTGACAGCAAGAGCAGGTTTGAGTGTACACGTAGTTGCATTTACATTAAACAGATTAAAGAAACACAAACGGTGTAACTCAAAATTGTTGTACAATTCTTTTGATTATGAGGTGCTCCTATGCATGGAACGACTGTTGTGCCCGAGCGTGACAAATATTGACCTTTGAACTACCTTTCCTGGCATGAATACACATCGATCACAAAATGTTTGACATGTTCACCTCGAGAAATGTAAAAAAAAATCTTTAAATATCCACTCTCACGTCCGACCAAATACTCGGGAGTCCACCCACAATGTCCGACCAAATACTCGAAGTTAGAGGGTGTTGACTCTCACATTTCTCTGGAGTGAGTCGGACATTTTGGGAGGAATATGTCCAACCTGAGAGTATGATAGTTGATACACTTTGAGTGTACTGTACATATCATGCATACCATCATTGCCTATCCCATCGCCACGATATAACTGAAATATTGTTGAAAGTGGCATTAAATATCATAAACCCCCCCTCCTTATCACCACCATTTTGATCGACCATTTGCACATTTCTGATTTGATTCTAAATTTAAATACTTAACGAATGTTAAATTACGCGCCCATAGAAAATGCATTATGCGGTAATACATACTGGCATCGAACTGAATAATAGCAGTGTCATGATTGGCTTGAAGCAATTGCAACATTTCTTCGATTTTCAACAATTCTCACTATGCATGCAACAAACGGAAATAATAGAGATGATTAATGTACAAGATGTACAGCTTTACGATTTAATTTCTTACTTAATAGAAAAAAGTCTGTATTTAACTGTCTAACATTTTAAAGTAACCAAGGACACATATTCTGTCCTTGAATAATTTGAAGTAAAACACCATCCGATAGGTCAGCTATAAATTTATTAGAAAGATCAACTAAAAGTGACCCCTTGTCACTTGTGGGATGAAGTTAGAGATCCCACACAATGATAAAGAAAAATGGGTAGGGCAGAGAAGGAAGGGGGAAGACCTAATTCATATAATTCTAAAAAAAAAGATACTGACCAATCAGATACATTTTTTGTAACATCTATCAGCACATGTTCAATTTAATTCTAAACAAAGTTACTTTATATTTAACAGTGCTTGTCCAAAATGGTAATGAAACTAAAGGGTACATAGGTATTAAAAATTAGGGTTGGTAGTGTGAAGAGGAAACATGTATATTTTCCCCAGATTTTTTGTCAACATGTAGTTCACTGATTTACAACTAGCTAGTCTTTCAAAGCCCAACACAATATGTGAAAAGGGTACCAGATTCAGTCAGTGAGTGACCATATACATATGATGTCTAATAAAAAGGGTACCAGATTCAGTCAGTGAGTGACCATATACATATGATGTCTAACAAAAAATTACCCAGTCAATGCAATTCGACTACTCAAACAGAACAAAAGCAAGATAAATACATTTGTAACATTAATGCATTTTTTTCCTTTGATCTTTTTATGGTTTATACCAAAATGTAAGCAACAGCTAAGAACTATGAAATAATACACGCAGATATGAGATATTGGGATTGCACACTTTAAATCTGGGCTGTAGTTTTACTACTTTCAAGGAAGCCATGCAATAATCAATGTCCTAGATGAGATACTGCATGGCTTCATGTTACAAATCATTCATAACATGGTTTTCTGAGTTAAACAATCCCACACTTGTCGTTCGATTGTTTAACCGTTTTGTTTAACCGTTTAACTCGGAAAACCGTGGCATATGTATTACTAATTAGGCTGAATATCATTGACATTAGCCTTTAACATACATAATCCTACATGTCAACCTGTAAAGACTATATATAAACTAGATCTCTTTCTGATACTCCACAGAACAAAGTTTTCTGTCAGTTAATCAATAATTGTTCATCAAATCCATCTTACAATACATCTTTCGGCACGGATGCCTTTCTAATGAAATTTTGTCTATACATTTTCCAGTTCAGCGATTCTGGATCACCCATCAGTGATTTTGATCTCCATTACAATCATCAGTATAGTACTGTATAATGTCTATGCAGTACGGTTAAATAATGCAATGGAAGAGCGAGTGATTGTAGTTTAATGCCAATTAAATGAGCAATTTTTTAGCCATACCATGCGATAACAAGTTACAGTACGTTTGATGAGAGATCAATGATAATGATGTTCGCTTAGTTGGATTTTTATACTCTGAAAGGACAGTCTGTTGGCAGACATGTCGTTTCACTCGAACACATGATCCTGATTCTGAGACAACCAGTCTCTGCGCTTTCTCCTCAAAGATGCATGATTAGCGGGAAAGCAACAAATACCAATGTTAGACTTTGGTTTTACCCGACCAGAACTCGAACCCATGAGCTACATTTGTACCACACTCTGGGTGAGCATGCAAACCATTACACCACTGATGTGGTCGAGTCACTTTTGATTGAAACTCACCATTTTTTTTTTTTTTTTACAAAAAATGCACTAGTGAGACTCGTGTGTTTTTGGTTTATATGACTCATCAAAATGTTATCCTACAAGTATATCCGGTCAACTCAGCAGAAACACATGTGTGTATTTTTTTTTTTTGGCCTATAAATAATCGATAAAATTCAATAAAATTTTCAGAATCCTATAAAATTATGGAGCAAAATAAACTGATAAATGGATTGAAAACAAAAATGCAATGACTCCATGAACAGCAATAATTTACTGTTAATTGATTGTAAATTGGAAAAAGATAAACCATTAAATTATTCGAAGCAACATACTCTTTAAAATTACGGAGATAAAACAACATAAAATCATTCCCTTGATTTCCTTCAACGGACTAACCGATGGATAAAGAAAAACTCATTAAGCCTTATATAACAAGATATGGATTAATTGGAAGAAAAACTATCATTCATATATGTAATGATCATAAAAATCGGGAGTCGCATAATTACACAACATTGATAGATCAATAACTCATTTAACTAACTATAAGCTAGTGTACCAACTTCCTGAATATTTGTAATTCTAAAATGATGAATACATGTTGATCTATTTCATACATTGTATGTAAATGTACTTGTATAGTCAAACCTGTCTATGAGGTCACCCCTATTAAGCAGTCACCTCCTGTATTAAAAGGTCACCTTTTTCTTATCTGGTCATAGACAATTTCATATGAATTGAACCTCTTTTAAGAGGTCACCTGTCTTATAAGATCACTTTTTATTTGTCCTAAGGCTGACCTCTTAATATACATTACAATTCCATTTTAATTTGCATATTGCTCAGAGATCCTTGCAACTCACCTAAATGAGTCCTGGACTTGCAATTTTCAAGTGGGACTTACTAAAGTTTTTAAATTTTAGATTCTTATAATGGTAGGATAAATTTGCCAAAATTTTCTGAAATGTCCTTTGGACTCGTCAAATTAAATTGCTACACTCGCAAACTTTTTTTTGTACCTAAAGTCCGTTTGCAAGTGATGTGGCCGAGTTTACACATCAATGAACTCCTACAAAATCATATTTAAATCATAAAATAAATATTCTCATTTTGAAAAGTGAAATCTGTCATCAGTGTTATCAGAGATGTAATCTCTAAACACTTGTAATCTCTAAACAGATATTATATAATCTTTAAAAAGCTGTAATCTCTACATATTGAACCAACAGGAAACGGAATTGTGTTATAAAACTTCTCTTTCCTATGTTTTAAGTAATGCAATCGATTCTGTGCTAAAAAACATCTACAAATGTACATGCTATTTCCAAAATATCAATAAACATGATAAAAGGCTGACATTTTCTCTGGCTTTGTGTAGATCTAGACAATTTCTAATTCACCAGAACTTACATAAATCTCTAATGAACAGTATTGGGCCTAAATTAAAATATTGTTTGTTTCCCCTTTGCGACTGACTCGCCGAAATCGGCGCGACTGAAAATTTTTTACAGCCCGTTCCGTGATTTTTTTTTGTTGTTGCGATTTCCGGAATTTTTTCGTGTCCGATTCCGGCATTGGATTCATATCATGTAATACTCTTCCGGAGCGTACCGTGAGTCATCATTACTACAAAACCTAGAGTTCTGACTGTTCCGAATATTCGTAGAAGCATTTCTGAGTTTGAAGCTACGTTATGTGAAATTGTATTACCTGTTTATAACACATATAAACAGAGTGGGAAACCAATTCCCAAAAGAAACCCCTTAAAATAATAAAAAAAGAAATATGTTTTCTCTTGA
Organism: Gigantidas platifrons; assembly: GCA_002080005.1. NCBI lineage: Eukaryota > Metazoa > Mollusca > Bivalvia > Mytilida > Modiolidae > Gigantidas > Gigantidas platifrons. Next base: position 275,905 of record MJUT01014075.1, on the reverse strand, counting down.
AAGTCAAATAAAAACTGTTCAGTCTTCAATCTTTTCATTGATATGGCCCAACTGTTGCCAACATACAAAGATATCAGTTTCTGACAATGGATAAATTTTCCAACAAGATCCCACAAGCCTGTGACAAGGGACAGCATACATTACATTCTTTGATTACAATTGCACAGATAATATGACAATAAACAAAGATATTGGGTGTCTAGAAATCAGTCTGCCTGCAGAATCATGCTTGATAAAAAAAAATAATTCACCTACCTACCGACCCAGATCTTTCAGGCTAGGGTCGGAAAGGGGAAACAAACATATTTTTAAGGCTGGCCTTGTTTTTTTCTGTTTTAGGATTGTGGTGTTTAACACCACTTTCAACAATATTTTAGTTATATCGACTCGTGCCGTTCAGTTTTATTGGTGAGGAAACCAGAGTACTCTCATGAGAAAACCACTGATCTGCCGCAAGTCACTGACAAACTTTATCACATAATGTTGTATCGAGTACACCTCGACCTGAGCGGAGTTCGAACTCACAACGTTTGTGGTGATAGGCACTGATTGCTTAGGTAGTTATAAATCCAACTACCATCATGACCACGATGGCCCCTTGTTTATTTTTAAAATAAAAATAAACTGTTTATTTGTTGTCAACACTTTTCACATGTATACACAGTACAATTTATGATTCATCTACGAGTGAGTGAGCGATTGTTTTTCAATGCCATCAAATGAGCAATTTTTCAGCTATATCATGGCCAGAACAAGTTATATTCAATGAAATGATGATGATGTTCATTTTGTGCTAGACCAATACACTTCATTGAACCTTTATAGTGCTAGTTCACGGGTAGAATGTCATTCCACTCAGACACATTGTATAGATTTTGAGTAAACTAGTCTTTGCTTAATACTCCTTAAAGCTGCATGCTTAGAAGAGAAGCAACAAATATCAATTTTATTGTCTTTGATTTGACCTGACAAGTGCTCGAACCCATGATCTACTGCACTGGAGGCTAACATGCAAACCATTACAACACCGATGCGGTGGTTTGATTGATCTATGAGATAACACACAAACTTAAGTAATAGACCACAAATAAACATTTGAAAAGTAATTTCACTTAAGATCAAAATCTGCAAAAGAACTGAAACCGCTAAAACAGATTCCAATTTTTCAGAATTTATTTTTAGGCATTAACATTTTTTTCTATCAGTAAATCGCTATAGCTGTTTCGTTGCCTTTTTTCTAAATTCATTTGTAACCAGCAACATTTCCAGCTAGCATTTGGATCTCATTTAAATGGCAGATTTGTTTAAACCTCACTAGTTACCTGTAATTAATCAGGACAGGTAAGGTATCAAGTTGATTATAGAATCTATGATCTTTAATCTCAAAAAGTCCTAGGATAATTCTTTGTTCTATTCTCAATGTCAGGAAAAATCAATTTTCAATAAAAAAAAAACTGTTTACTTGGCTTGAAGGTCAAAGCATTTAGTTCTTTTCGAATTTTTATACAACAAATCAAAATAAGTAAAATATGAAACCATATGTATTATCAATACGCATTCCTGGTAAATATTTGGTGCAAAACTTAAAAGGTCAACGATCTTGCATAATTAGAATTTGATATCCAGGTATTTATTACTGAGTACCCCTGACTGCTCATCAACACATTATCTGATTAAACCATAGGTTTGTCCACAAGACTTTTGATACATTACACATTACAGTTGCTTTCCTATTTCAATACAATGTACTATCTAACAATGCTTAATAGGATAGTCAAATATCAATGATCGTATATATCATTCATCAGAGGGGCATGAATGGCAAGAGTGGTAAAGATCATTTCCTACTATTTACAAGCCAAACAACACTGAGGTTGGGGGGAGCCCTATTACCATTTCCCACCTCAAGTTCCCAGCCACCTACCCAAAGACAGGGGTTTCACCAGTCAGTTTGCTATGCCTGTCCAGGCTTTCCTCCCCTCAAGAAGTCATGTAGTCACGTACTAGCTGAACAAAATTGTTGAAGGTTATGATAAAAGTCAACAACCTTTAACAAAAGGAGGATGTTATTAATAAAGATAAAAATAGCAGACATTTTGTTGTTGTATACATGTATATATAAAAAAAAAAACACAATTTACATGATTTTATAAAACATCTACTAAAAGGTCTTGATTTGAATGGGCATGTACCGGTAGTTATTTATATGTATTGCTCATGGAGATCAAGCTATTAAGAGGAGAGGGTTAACTGGTTTAACCCCGTCACATTTTTGTGCCTGTCCCAAGCAAGGACCTGAATTTCCAACGCTATACGTTGTGATCTTTGTGTTTGTTCGTTTTCGGTTGAGAAGAGAGATGATTGTTTGCTTTGTAGATATTGGTGGAAGCCTAAAAAACATTTTTTTTGTGAGAGAGACATGAAGACATATAATTTATTGTTAAAAAAACACCAAACACATTTTTTTGGGTTACTTACCAATATTATATATTAACTGAACTACAGTTATGGCCGATTGCTTCACTTCAAACAAATGTCAAAACTTCAGTTTCAGTCAATTTAAGTATTTCTGAAAAATAAAAAAAAATCTTATTACATGTGATGAATGGAAAAACGGTAGACGACTGCAACAGGAACTAGTTGATTGTCTAACTAGCCTTAACCTCACCTCAAACACATGGTGCCATGCTATTATACTCTAAAAGACTATGCAAATCAGTTACTTTTAACAGTTTTAATATCAATTACTGGTTGCCATAAACGTCTAAAGAAATGTGTAATCTTCGTTAATGTTGATGGAATCAAATTCTTATGTAGTACAAAATGCATGTCCTAATTATAAGAGCAATTGACTTTAACCAACAGTGAGCGTGTGATTGTTGTTTAACGTCAACTCAGCAATTTTCAGCTATATCATTGAGTAAACAAGTTATTTTTTAAAGTTAACCAACAGATTTTACCTTCTTAGCTAGTAGTCAGTTAACTACGAGCATTCATTAACCCTGCTAAATGTAATGTACTGTCTATGTTTATCATACATATATACACTTAGGTGACAAAATTATTTCACGTTTACGACGTCAAGCTAAGTTAAGCGGTTGCAGTTTGTTGATGTTTGAGAAGCTATAACTTCATAATAAATAGAATTATATTCACCAAACTTTCAGTATTTAGTAGCATGACCTTTAGCTTTAATTACATGTCCTATTTGTCTTGGAAAGATTAATATAAGTTTGAAATTAGCACACTTGAAATGGAATACCAAATACTTGTGGCAGCCAGACTATGTCATCCTTGGAATGAATTGTGTGTTTTTCCAGTTCTAGTCATATTTTAATTAATCTTTAAATATTTTCAATTATATTAAGGTCTGGTGATTGGGATGGCCAATCAAGACAATCGACATCATTGTCATCTTTCTACAATTTTGTCTGTACGGACTGGTTGTACTGCCATCTTGGAAAATCCACTCATAATTTTCGAATTTTAAAACTACTGGCAAAAGATTATTGACAAAAATGTCTATGTACTTAGCCGAGTTAATATTTCCTTCTACATCAGTGATTGTACCAAACCCGTCTTTACAAATACATCCCCAAAACATTAGACACACGGGCGCCTCCATTACTACTTCCATACAGTCCTAAGCATTGCGTGTTCTACCTTTCTTTTGTTTTTCATCACACATACACACGTGAATTTTTACCTAGTTAACACCACATTTCATCAGAGAATATGATTTTATTCCATTGTTATTGTATTGTCCAGTGTAGTCTATTTCGGCAGCATCGCACACGATTTTTTCTATTTTCAACAAAATCGTCAGTTTTTTTGGAACAATTCTCTTGTGAAAGCCATAACTTACTCAATCATCTTTGAATTGACCTTTTTACAAATAGGAACTGGAACAGCCTGACTAAATTCATTCATCAAATCGCGAAAGCTTCTTGTATGATCCTGTTTTACAAGCGTTATCAATGTACGCTCACCTTGCTTACTCGTAGATTTGGGTCGTCCTGTTCGCGGCTTGTTTTCTATATTTTCCCATTGATCAAATCTTTTTTAACAATTTATACACTGCAGATCGACTAAATCCAATGATATTTCCGATTTCTGATTTTTTTTAATCCATCCTGAAGTAGCTGTAATACCTGCCGTTTTTAGTCAGTGCTCATCTCTATTGTTTTTCTAGACATGTTGGAAACCCCCTTTTTGTAGCGTTTATGTTTTATGTACGCACGTGAAAATTACGTCACGATCACGTCATATTTTGGAAATTATGGTGTCTAAATTTAGTAAGATAATGATAAATATAAATAAAGTTATAGGCAACAGAAGTACCTTCTTATCTGGTAGCGTGACGTTGTGTACACAAAACGTGAAATACTTTTGTCACCTAACTGTATATGCATGTTGTCATTCGATACAATATGATGGCTCGTGTTCTTTTCGAGGGGATGTGAATCTGTGCAGGTGTTTTATTGTTTGCTTATATCTGTTTTATCATTGGAGATCTATTACAAGAGGGGGAATATTGGGATCCCATTAGTTGGTTTAGCCCTGCCACATGTTTGTGCCTGTCCTAAGCCAGGATATGGATTTACAATGCCATATGTCAGTCATGCGTGCAAAATCTATGCATACTTGTGCCAAGGGTTAGGGGTTATGGTGTTTAAGGCCACTTTCAACAATATTTCAGTTATATCGTGGCCGTCAATTTTATTGGTGGATAAAACCGGAGTACCCTGAGATCACCACCAACCTGCCGTAAGTCACTGACAAACTTTATCACATAATGTTGTATCGTAGGATTATCCTGCTTCATGCTATTCATATATCTTTACATGTAAAGCTAGTTCCCAATCCTCAAATGCAACTTTCCCATGCACCCTAACCCAACTCACAATTATTATGAAACATAATTACATTGTATTTAAAAAATGCTACCTACATGTACATGTATTTATACATATGGTCAACCGTTTATTTTTGTTTTAATTTTCATACAAGTGTCAAATTTCACAAATAAACGATCCATTCATGCCAGTCAATATAGCTGAATCAATGAAGTGGTTTTACTTGTTATTTAGACAAGAAAAAAAAATAAACATGATAAAACATTCAAATTCAATAATCTTGTTATAAATCACCTATATTGTACAATGTACATGTACAAATGTATACATTGTAACAAGATAGGAAATTTAAAATCAATAATACAATATGTAACTCCATGGAATCACTTCCTAGATCATTTTATTATGTTTAGCTACCCAGTACATGTATGCAGTTTCATGGTTTTCAATATTTTTCAAGTCTACCAGTACTTGAACTATTTGCAGGCAGTACTTTTTAATAAAATTCATGAATATCTTATACAACACTCTTTAAAACTTAAAATCAGGAGGTACCAAAGACCATCTTAGGTGGGTAAAATATTATCTGGTACAACCCCCTTATTGAAATACCTTATACTTACCTTGGAAATTTAAAACATAATTCATGAAAAGAAAATATTCCATTAATGTTTAAATTCATTGTCAATGTTGCAAAGTAATTTTCAAATCAATGATAATGTTTCGGTAACTCCTCAGAACTCACTTTCTAGATTTACCCAATTTCTTATTTGTATATACATTATGTGCATGTAGATACAGTACTTACATATGTACCGTAGAAATTTAAAACCTAATTCATGATCAGGAAGAGAAAATATTCCATCAGACTCCGTGTCATTTTCTAATTTGCAGTGTAATTTTCAAATAATGTACATTTTTTAATTTCTCAGATTTCACTTCCTAGATAACTTTATTTTTTGTATATATATGTACCTATCCAGTACATGTATACACTTACCTTAGAAATTAAAAAACCAAAATACAAGAGCATAATTCATGAAGAAAATATATTCCATCAGTGCTAAAATTCATTTTACAATGTAATTTTTTTCCCACCTCACTCTCAGATCCATCTGAATTTATTGTTAAACTAACAACAATAAAATGTCGGCCATTACTCTTTTAAAGGACATGAAATACAAAGCATATAATACTGTCAATGTTTAAACATGATATTATACGCTCTGCTGAGTATCCTGGTTGATTTTTACCTGTATGTACATTTTTGTATTTACACCTGTATATTTATTTAGCTGTATCTAATATAAACAATCGACACACAAGTTGAGGTTAATGTTTAACCTGTCAGATTGTCAGCTGGGGGTCCAAAAAATACTTTAGGTTGTGGCCACTTGATATTAAGAGCCATTGGGGCCTAATTTAGGGATGCAGATCTAGATGAATACATTATTCAAATTCAAATTCAAGTACCTTATTGGATAAAGCACAGTAGGTCACATGTATTTGTGTAATCCAATACAATCACAATTATAAACATGATTAATATGATATCAAAAAATTTAGTCACGTAGCCACCTGGGTAAATGACTTAGAATTTGTTTGTTGAAGGATGTCCAATACCTAGTGTACATGTACATGTACTTCTGCTACTGGATGGGCCTGAATAAAATTGGATTGATTCAGGGTGGGGTTGTTGGGGGGAAAAATTCTTCTGCCCAAGTAGGCCCAGGGCATGTAATAAATATTTTTCATTAACCATATTTTATTACTATTTTCTATATCTCCTTTATAAAATGTTAATTTATGAAACCCTGTAAATAGTTTCAACCTTTTTCAATTGTCATGTGCAACCTCTGACATAATCTCCAACTTGTTGAAGATAGTCAGTGGTAGAAGTAGAAGTATTCCACTCATTAGAGGTGATAATCTTAAAGTAGACGGGTAGGAATTTTTCTAGCCTGAGCAATCTAGAGTGCAAAAGTTAAACAAGTATAAAAGACAAAGCCATACTTTACTTTCACTTTGACATTTTCATTTTTGAAAACAAAGTAGCCGGGAACAAATCACAGTTAGGCAGGCAATTTGCCGTTCCTGGTTGCTGTGGAATGTCCTGGGTTAGGATTAGGGTCTTTAATGCCACTTTCAATAATTGACGAGGGGAAAATAAAAAGAAAAACTCAATGCATATGAAAGACACTGAAAACTACCATTATATAAAACTAGCTCATTTTTCTGTATTGAATCAAAGGTAACTTATAAAGATGAGCATTTTGCAAAAACCTGCATTAAAATTCCCTCCTTTTCGGACCAATTGGCAAACCCATTACAAAATATAACAATTTGAAGCCCATAGAAATCTGGTCTGTTACTCACCATTGTCGTTTCGCTGTTTAGCAAGATTTTAAAAGTAGGATCTTGAAAACGTTGACCGTTTAAGACTCATGAAGTGTGTAATCTGAAAGGTCATGTTTGGATTAAGATTATGGCTGCTTAACACAATTGAGAAAACAATCAACCCTCTGTAAGGTCACTGACTGCATACATACACTTGTGCATAAGTAGGTCACAGCCAACAATGACCAGTAAGAAATAAAAATTTCATAAATGAAACCCATACCCAGAAATATCTTGAAAATGACAATTATGTAGTTTTTGGTATCTCTTCTAAGTTCTATTCAGAGCTGACGCTGAGCAGTTCTGGCAAAGAAATTGCATAAATACAATGTACATATCCCCAAGAGTCTCAAAGACAAAAAAGAGCCTGGGTGGCTCAATAAGTTAGGTAGTTGGATTACCTAACAAATCATACAAGCCTATCACCAATACAGCGTGGGTTCGCGTCCGGCTTTGTAAATTACAAAACTCGACTCGCAGCCGCAAGTGATCAAGTTTACCAGTTGCTTGCCCATGGTCGGGGGTTCTCTCCAGCTTCTTCCACCACTAAAACTGGTTGCCATGATATAGCTGAAATACTGCTGAAAGTGGAGTTAAACACCAAAAATCAAAATCACAGATCAACATTGTTGTGAGAAGATTTCACCCAAACCTACAAAAGACATTGGGGCACTCTAAGGAATATAATCAATGTCTAAAAAAAGTTTTGTCAGGTCAATATATTTTACACAGGGCAACATTTATTGATCAGTAGAATCACGGCCCAATATACGTAACAATGCCACTATCAAACTATTTCACAAAATAAATACCCTCCCCCTTTTCGACAGTCAGTACAGGTATACCTTGATTACCATCATTATGATGATTTCTAATAAACTGGGATCAACATACACATTTTATATTTCATGTTTTTTTGTTTTGTTAACTACAATGGCGGCTCCCATTGCGAAAAATGATAATTGTTTGTGACAAAGTTCGATTTTTAGGCCTAAAATAAAATTTTATTTGATTGGCATTGCCGCCCGACCCACTGAAAAACTTGCCGCCCAAATTATTTTATTTGCGTTTCAGACAATTTTTTTTATTAAAAAATCTGAATCGCGCCGGAATTTCAATCGGTGTACGCAGAGTTTGTTCCGGGCTTTATTTTTATCAAATCTTGGATAATAATCTTCTTATAGTCGTTATATGAAGGATTTACCCAAGGAACACGGTCGTTAGTCGCGTTAAGACAGTGAGTCGTTATATAAAGGTTGAATGCACAGGAAAACCCTGAGGAGGAATAAATAAGGTTGGCTAACAAAGGAGGCCGTTATACAGAGGGGTTCGCTGAGACAAGTTTGACTATATGTAGATTGTTTGATTATCTTCTAACCATACCTGTTAATTGTAATGCATTAAAAACACTGCATGTATGGGAAAATGTCATGAACTTTACTCTTGTTTGGAGCAAGTACAACATTCATTCACAGAATACAAAAGCTATGTACATGTTTAAATCACTGACAGTCAATGAATTATTTGCGGATGCCACTAGTGGAGCAGGAACTGCTTATCCTTCCGGAGAAAATGAGTTCACCCAAGGTTTTAATGGGGTTCATATTACTCAATCATTAGTTTCCTGTTTCTTGGGGACGGGGGCAAATCCCCCCTTTCATATCGGTCCACTTAGTGGGCCGATATTTCTCGGGCCAGTGGAATTTTGAAGGGGCCAGTTGTTCAAAAATTTTAATGGCCCTAAGAGCCAGTAATTTTTTTTTCTTAAGTCGACCCCTGACGTGCCAATCAAATTATATTTAAATATACAAGGTGCAAAACTGGTATCGTACGCACCACAAAATTGTGTCATTCGGTCTACAACAAATATTGGCTCTGTCTGACCAATGATATTTCTGTCCAGTCAATTCGACGACTTTTGCCAACTTTACATCAAATTTTATAATTATAGACTTAAGATTTTGAAAAAAATGTGTACGACGGATGATTCTACTATAACATTTTATGCTCGATTCAAGATAGGGTGTTTAACGCCACTTTCAACAAGATTTCAGCAATATTGTGGTGTTAGTGGAGGAAACCGGAGTACCCGGAAAAAAACACAGACCTGGCACAAGTCACTGACAAACTTTATCACATAATGCTGGATCAAGTACACCTCACCAAGTGCACGAACCGAACTTACAACGTTATTGGTGAAAGGCACTTTTTGAACTGCCACTGGTAGCTGTAAATCCAACTACCATACGCCAAGGACGTTTATATATCCTCTCGTCCGTTGAAATCTGTCACCATTTTGGAATGCGCTGTCACGTGAGTTCAGATGTCGATGACGTCATTTATCCTGCAAACTGCGTCCAGAAATAGATATTGAATTTACTTTCACTTTGATCAAGACAACAATTAGATTTAAACAGATAAGAAAAGATAGCTATGGGTTTTTGTGCCAAAATGGTGCCATTTTACTATTACCATTTTGACTTAATAATCAAAGTCAAATATTTCCAGAAAAACACAGTCCGTAGTGGATAATTTGCATATCTTGTGTTTGTTTACAATCCACTGCGCATCTTGACCTATATTTATAACTCCATTAGGCAATGGAAATGACATTGTTTTCATTTTGAAATTAAGTAATTCCTTAGACAATTTTCAGATTTTTAGCGGGAATTTGTGGGTAATAAATATATGATCTAACATGAATTACATGGAATTGGACATGGATAAAATTGTACGTGAAAACAGAGATATTAACTGCTGAAAACAAGTGACAGCAAATACAATTTAATGAAAAAATGATGAAATAAAGAAAAAGCAAATTAAAAAATATTGTAAAATACAATCTCCTAGGCCTATTTGTGTTCCACGCGACTATTTTATGGTTGACCGATTTCAGGTAACGTGACTTGGGCGCCATTGCAAAACATATGCAAACAAAAAAGATCAGCAAGCCGACATTTCTTCATCAAATTAAACGATGTTTTGGCATTATATTTGGCTTAAGTGCCCAAGTAAACATGGCATTTATCTTTGGTATAAATACCAATTTGAATGAGAATTATAAGGAAATGTCTTAACTGACCGATTTACGGTCACATGTGGATAAACGTCCTTGCATACGCTCATGACCACAACTAGTCGAAGATTCCTCTGCCGTTCGACGACCATTTAAAACTTGCTGTTGTCGTTGAACGTCAGAGCGCTTGCCATAAGCAAAATAGCAGATTTTTTTCCGCATCTCATTTGTAGCACATTTCCACGTTTTGTGGCTCTCAGATTTTATTTTCTATCCAAAACCCTAATATATATCGCTTCACCAATCATTTTTCTATTCATTCATAACCATCTTACCCTCAGAGTGGTGTTACACTCGATTACAGCACGTTTTTTCCTTACACCCGATGGTTTGGTCATTTCACTGCCATTTTTTTTAACGTGATCTCGCGATACTAACTGAAAGATGACAGCAATGCATTGCATGATGGGAGATACTAAAT
>MJUT01014075.1:236876-247346 GCA_002080005.1 Gigantidas platifrons | reverse complement strand
ACTGTGAGATAGCAGTTAGGCAAGGTGAAGACCTCTAACCTTTTTTTTTTAACTGTGAGATAGCAGTTAGGCAAGGTGAAGACCTCTAACCTTTTTTTTTTACTGTGAGATAGCAGTTAGGCAAGGTGAAGACCTCTAACCTTTTTTTTTTAGTGAAGACCTCTAACCTTTTTTTTAACTGTGAGATAGCAGTTAGGCAAGGTGAAGACCTCTAACCTTTTTTTTTACTGTGAGATAGCAGTTAGGCAAGGTGAAGACCTCTAACCTTTTTTTTTTTACTGTGAGATAGCAGTTAGGCAAGGTGAAGACCTCTAACCTTTTTTTTAACTGTGAGATAGCAGTTAGGCAAGGTGAAGACCTTTAACCTCTACCTTTTTCCATGTATCTAAATGATTTGCAAGAATATTTTGAAAATGCAACTTCAATCCATTACTACAAATTGCTTCTATTTTTGTATGCTGGCAATACCATTTTGCTAGCAGAATCTAGCTGAGAACAAATATTTCCAGTTGCTTCTGAATACGTTTCGGAATATTGTCAAGAATGGAAACTAAAAAATAAACTTTCAAGAAAAACAAAAATATCGATTTTTCAAAAGAAAGAATATCCAACACTTTTGAAGTTATATCAATAATGAAGATATTGTGAAAGTCAAAAATTAAAAATATATTGATGTTATATTTTCCCGAATTTTCATTATGGTAATTGTTGTAAAAAATCTCTCCTCCTGGATAGAAAAAAACATCTTATTTGTCATACATGTACTTTGTAATGTGTGTATTATTTGCATTTATCTTCCCTGTACCCAATAGTATAATTAGACAATATACTGAAGGTATGGTGTCTTTATATGAGATTTCTTTGGATGAGGCTAAGAATCTGGGATACTGCGAAGCTCTGCCGAGCGGTCCACCTGTTTCGTGCCGAATACAAACAAATCTCATATGAAAAGACATCATAGTGATACCTATATTGTTTTTATACTGCAATACTATATTTTTTCTCACTGTTTTCTGTATAAAAAAAAATTAATTAAAATTCGTACTCCCCGTCATGGACCCCATTTACAAAATGCTTTATACAGAACATTATCCAGTATAAAGCAAAAGTTTATACGACCCCTTTAATCAATACTGTAAAGTTACCAATTGCAGTATAATGATAATTAAAACCATCTACTTTAAACGTAGTCCCTCCTACCAGTGCTGGTATCCCAAAAACCAAAACTTTATTAGTTCCTGAAGAAAAAAACAATTATCTTCCTTAAATTTCCGACGGCTATTTTCTTGGTAACGAGACCAGATATGATACTAAGAACACACACATACAACAAAATCGTACAGATCAACCCTGCGGCTGAGTAATTCTTGACAATAACACGTTAGAATGGAGAAATTGGCAGAAAACGATCTTACGTATTTCTACCTCCGCCATGTTGTGGTCGTCTTGACTGCAGTTACCACGATCAGTTTAACGCCATTGAATAAGAAACAATAAGACGACATAGCACGGCATTACTTAGCGTATTACTTGTGTCTGAACTGTACGCTATCAAGATTGTGTCTAGGTTAATGATAATCTGAATCCCAAACCTTCTAAACAAACCAACCATTTGCTGTATTACTTTACGTATATGTGAGGATCTTCTGATAGACCGAAAGGAAGACGAGTATATAGGGGTGCGGTCCAACCCAATCGTTTATATAAGGGTGTCTTGACAGAACTGAGAAAACTTCGGTAAAGTCGATTTTTATTATTTGATCTATTCTATCTTGTGTAAGAGATCCTTAATAATGTGTCCACCTTGAAATGCTGGTAGACATAAGAAATTAATTTAGCTGTTGTATATATATATATATATATGTGTATATCATATTTATGCTGATGACTGGTCCATTATCCCCGTTTCCTTTGGAACTAGGAGCAGATGGCTGATGATTTTTTTTGTCATTTTTTACTGATACTAAATGCAAACTACTTATAATCTCTGAAAATGAGAAAAAGAGAGCGTTGATACACTTTCAAAATGGGTTATTAAAAAAATTGTAAGGTCATTGTTTCAAATTCGAATCAGCAACTCAAAAGGTCAATGTGCACAAAAGCAATATCTGTCTTCAAAGATCCCAATGGCAATGTTGCAGAATCCCTGTCCAATTGAATACCGGTATTCACGACAAATATGAAAGTGTCCCTGGAGATAAGGCCCCTAACAACATCGATCTTGTCTGCAAAATTATTACATTGATTGCTTAATTATATAAAATTTGAAATAGGCTTGGATATAGCTCACAAGATAATCCTACATATATTTATACCGTTGTAGTCATGATCGTATGATTGTTGAATTTATAACTACCTATGCAATAAGTGCCTATCACCACTAGAGTTGTAAGTTCTAACTCCGTACATGGCGAGGTGTCCTCGATACAACATTATGTGATAAAGTTTGTCAGTGACTTGCGACAGGTCTGTTGTTTTCTTCGGTTTCATCCACCAATAAAGCCGACCGCCACGATATATATAACTGAAATAGTGTTGAAACAGCATAAACCTAATCCAAAGATATTCCTTATAGCATTCTCTGCCTATGTTTTTTGTATCATAATTGGAGAAAAACATAGACAAGCGATGCTGTTAGAAATATTTGATCTACATTTGTAGTTCTTAATGTTTCCATGATTATAGTGGTTAAAGAGGGCTAAAAGGGACCAACTCATAAAATAGTAAAACGAAACACATGCTCAAAACAGAGTGGGTCTAGCATATTACTCTCTTCAGCATATTACTATGTACAACACATTATTGTGTCACTCACAACACAGTGTCCACACTTGGTGTTACCATATACATGTTATTTTGTTAAATTTTGCCTTGTCGGCATACTACGATCGCATTATGCTGCACTCGGTTTAGACTACTAAGAAGAGTTGAAGATACTAGCGGATAACCAGAATCCGTAAATCGAAGAAGGACAGACATCACAATGGCCAAAAGAAAAAGGACAAAAGAGCAAACGACAATTTACCTAACATTACACATAAAACTGAAGCAGGTGCTACGGAAGGGTAAGGAGTTCATAGGGGCACCCGTCATGTTACTAAAATACCCTTTATTACACTGAAGCAGGTGCTACGGAAGGGTAAGGAGTTCATAGGGGCACCCGTCATGTTACTAAAATACCCTTTATTACTTGTCGATCGTTAATTTATCCTATTAACTATTTTATTCAATATATTTTACATGTTGTTTCAGATAATTGCGATGGACCTTCGGATTGATTCTGTATATTCCTTAAACTTCCCAAAAAAGACCAAACCGAGTGACAAATCTAGAAAACAGCTGACTTGCAATATAATATCTGATACCCAGTCCGTGCATTCTACCCTACCGACAGTAAAACACTGCACTGTTTGCCTTGAGCGAATAGATATTGGAAAAAGAAAGCATATATCGTACAGAAGATGGATGAAAACGCACAGACTTTGTGACAATAATTGTTTCAAAAGAAGAGGAGAAACAGTTGTTATAAATAATTCAGGAGATGATAATAATGACGAAGCAACTGTACATGTGGTTTTTGAAAAACCACAAACACGAAATACGCGTAAAAGGGAACTGAAACAAGACCTTAATACTTCTACAACAGAACATTCTCCAAAGCAGAGTAAGAGTGATGATACTTCTACAACAGAACCTTCTCCAAAGCGAAGGAAGCGTGATGTCATAGACGAACATTTACAAAAACAAAAACGAACGAATGAACTCAATAAGATACTTATTGAGAAACATGTACAGTCCATAAAGCAAAAGATAAAACAAGAACCAGGAAGTAAATTGTTTATGCAGGGGTCATCACAAAAGTCGCATCAAGTAGCAGAGCCAGTACATAAACCAATAGTTAACATAAAAAAGGAACCTGCCTCAAATAATGAATCATTCGAAGAAATCTGCCAGGTACTTGCAAATGCTCCCAAAGAACAGAGGGAGTCATATTTAGAAAAACTCAAATCCATTATTCATAAAGATGATACTGTACACAAGGACGTACATCATACTCCACAGATTGCAGTCAATACCGGTCAACATGAAAATCCAAAAGCCATAAGACCGTCACCTGAAACGGTCACATCGACGGATTCCAAAACTCTTGCAACTTTTCAAATGGTTATGATCGACGGAAAACCTTATATTCTGCCTAGTACTTCAGTTGATATACTTAAAAATGGAAATACAGGACTTAAGAAACTTACCGGAAATACACAACTGAAGACTGGACAACCATGTGGTAATTTATCAAATAACAAACAAACATCAAATGATGCACTAAATGGAAATCCGATGTTAAATAGTGTCAAACTTCCAACTAGACTGCCAGCCAGTTTTACAAGTGGTTCTGTCAACCAATCAACTATTGGGTCTGTATTCAATCCGATGTTAATCACGGATAGCGCCAAACCTCCAACTGAACTGCCAGCCATCAAACCTCCAACTGAACTGCCAACCATCAAACCTCCAACTGAAATGCCAACCAGTATGTCAAGTGGTTCTGTCAACCAATCAACTATTGGTTCTGTACTCAATCCGATATCGTCTAATCTCGCTCCATCAGGCTCTTTAAACCTGTCGTTGACAGCACTGCTGAACATGACCAAAAATACCAATAAAACAAACATTTTAACAGGAAATGTAGCTACAAATGTTAACCAAAAGAAAGAAATCCACGGACATCTCGTTACACATCCAGACGGTAAGCAGTATTTTGTACCTCTTGTTGGTGGACAGACATTTCCAAGTAAACCAACACTTCAGCTTGAGCCAGTAAATCCTGGAAATAATAATCCTCTGGGTTTCAAAATTTGCAAGGATACTCCACATCCAAATACGTCTTCATCAGTGCCTCTACCTGCAGTTTCAAGTCATTCCCATACTTCGAATGTGTTTGCTCAACCTGTTCAAGGAAGTGCAGTTAAGGTACAAGGAACGACAGTGTCAACAGCATCTTTACTACCAGAGAGTGTAAATAGGTTGAACCAACAACCAACTCCAACACTATTACCACAAACCATTGTATTTTCAAAATCTAGCGACTCGTCTTTATCTAATACTAATAATATGGGAGCGACAACATTGATTAACTCCCAAAGCAATCCGACACAAGGCAATTTTGTTCAGTTTCAAAGCAGTCCTTCTACCACGATTTCGCCAATGGTGGCAGCACCTCAAATGCAGCAGTGTACTGTTAATGCAACATCTTCTACAACGAACGTGCCTGGTCAACTAGTATTACCACTATTAGTCAATGGTACTGTTCAGAATATAGTATTAAATGCATCTGCAGATGGTTCGTTCCAATTACCAGAAGTAAATAAACCAGTGACTATCAATTCAAACAAACCTGTACCGTCTAGTCAAACAGCTATTCCAATAACCAGTGTTAACACAGGCCAAATCCTTAACAACGGCGTGCAGTCCCTACCTGCTCAAAACATTAATCCCTTACCGAATCAAGTCAAACCCGTTCAGCTTGGTGGACTAAATAACCAGATATTACTAACCCAATATCCTCAAAGCCAAGCCTTAAATACCGGACAAGTAGTTAATATGAATATTTTACCCGGACAGATTCAAAACAATAATGCCATAGCAGGGCAAATGTTTAACCAAGCATTACAACCTGGGCAGGTAATTGCTGGAAATTTACCAACAATACTGACTCCCATTTTACAACCTGGACAATTGTTCCCAACACCTCTACAAACGGTTACTATTGATGCTCAAGGGAACCAAACTAGAAATGTTCAACCTGGTCAGTTAAAAGCTGAACATATTCCGGCCAAGACAAACCAAATTGGAAACTTTCAATCTCAGCAAAAAACATCGAGTCAAATTGTAGCTTCCACTATAACGCCAGAACGTCTACAAGGAGTATCAAATCAGACTATAAAAAATAACCTTCCTATACAACTAAATGTATCCGGTCAGACAAATCCTGTGATACATGTACCTGGTAACGAAATGATTGTTATACAAGATGGAAGAATTATTAAAGTACAACAAGCAAATCCAGTCCAGGTTAAATCATCTGCATCTGACACAAAGCAAAATGTTCAGTCATCCGTATCTCAGACAAAGCAAAATATTACACAACCAATTGTATCTCAACCACTATTCTCTATTCAACAACAATTTATAACTCAAGTTGCACCATCTTCGCTGCTGCAGAAACAAGGTTTAAATTTCCAGAGTGCACAACATAATCCAGTATTTCAGAATCAGATTCCAAAGCCTCTAATTGGAAATCTGTTTAATGGTAGCACCAACCAGACGTCACAAGGACATTTCGTGAGCGACAATACGGGTGTCAAAAATGTGTTGCCAGTGCCAGTTTTACCAGTGCCTTCATCTCAATTTACGAGTTTTAAAAACGAGACACTTTCTATTACAAGTCAAAATTCTAGTATATATGACAACGTTAACAAACAAGTGTCAAATTCACAGCAAAGCAAAGCCAATACGTCTTTTCAAAATGGTGGAAGATATTTCCGTTTATCGGTACCACCTTCAAATTCAACAATGCCCTCCACTAGAAAACGAGCATACAGTCCGACAGATTTATGCAAAAACATTACGAAGTCAAAGGATTTTAAGAATCAAATGGAACAAAATGTTACTGATGACAGGTTAAGAAAAGATGGCATTCAGTTAGATCACCCTGTGCCGATGTTATTGAAAACTTCAACTGGACAAGTCTTGCCATTTTCTGCTGTTAAACCAAATTATGTGCAGAAGCAAGAAAACGTTGGAAACCTTGTGACATCTCTGTTAACAACCAGGTGTACTGATACTTTGTCTCCCTCGGTGAACATTTCTTGGAATAGTGCAAATAATCAACCTTTGATAAACGTTGCAAGTGGTATTATTCCGGACGATGTCGGGTTAGATAGCGAGCCTCAAGATAGTCATAGATCGATTGATTCTAATTTGGTAAATTCTCAATGCAATCGGAAAACCAATGTTATTTCGAAACTGATTCCTGCCCAAGGTTACTCGAAAACACCACCCGAACAACAGTTAAAGCAAAACATTATAGATACTCATCCATTGCTTCAAAAATCGTTACAAGCCATATGTCCAAATGTACCAGATGGGAGTGAACAAACTAAAAGGAACAAAAGGAAACCTCAAGTTGTTGTTCGTATTGACCGTGACATCATTGATGTGGACGATGAGACGTCAAGGAGTCCAGATAAAGATTATTCCATGTTCATGGTCCCAATAGCGTCTACTGGTTCATCATCAACGTCTATTGTTGAAACTGGTCTGCGTATACCCAGTGCAATGCTTCAAGAACTTCAAACAAAAAAGCAGATATCTATGGAGGCAACTGTGCAAAAATTGAAGTTGAATAAACTGTCTACTTCTACAACATTAACGTTAAATAAACTGTCAACGCCTTCAACATTAACGTTAAATAAACTGTCAACGCCTTCAACATTAACGTTAAATAAACTGTCAACGCCTTCAACATTAACGTAATATACAATGGTAGTCAACGTCCACTGATAGTAGACCAATTGCACAGAGCCAGTTATTGCGAACATGTTGTATATTGTGGAGTGTAAGAGACTGATGGACTATGGGAAATTTTTAAATAGCGCGATTTCATTGTTCATGGTATTTAGCTAGATTGTGATATTTCATACAAAGTGCTAGTCATTCTAACAACATATATTTCTGGTGTACAAGATGAGTGATTGAGCTGAACTTCTGCCGGATGTAACTACCATTTTTTGTGTGTACAAGGTGATAAATTGAGCTGAACTTTTTGCTGATGTAATTACCACTCGTGGTGTATGTTAAGAAGAGTAGTTAATATTGTCATGAGTGAATGCCACGAGTACAACAACAAAATGTATTCTGTTAAATCAAGTGGCCCTAATAATATTTGTGTTATTCAATATTGTTATATTTTGGCAATGGACCTAATCAAAAACATGACCCCATTATTAGCAAACTTCTGTTATGACCTTTGTGGTTGGTCAATTTAAATTGCATTAACAATCTTCAGTAATGACGTTTGTGATTGGTTCATTTGAATTGTTTTAACAAACTTCTGAAATGACGTTTGTAATTGGTCAATATAAATATTTCTAGAACACTGAACATGTGCAGTGCAACTTAGATGTTCAGACGTTGATAATTGAAATTCCTTCCATAGAGAAACTCTATGGTTGTTTAATTGCTCTTTTTATTTGTTTTAAAATGTGACTGTTTTACGATGCATACACTGTCTTATAAATATCTGTGCCATATCTTTTGCTATTTCCATATTTATATTTCATTTTCATATAAACAAAATATTTCAAGGTGTAATTTTATGTGTAAGATCATGTACAAAACCTAGAACTTTCAAGCTCACCTTACTCAAAGAATCGTGTGAGTTATTGCCATTACTGTGCGTCCGTACTAGTCGTCGTCTGTAAACGTTTCACATTTAAATTTGAAGCAAAATTGGCAGTAATGTTCACGACATTAAGTGTATTTTTTGTTTGATTTTTTGGTGCAGTTCGAAAGAGCAACATGGATGCCAGTCAAAATTGCGTTCTGATTTTTTTTTATTTTTTTTGGGAGAAAAACAATTTCTCGGAAACTACTCTGCAGATTGGTTTGGTTTGTGATACTGCTGGGATGTCCATTAGATGGTTTTACCCTAATTGTGTGTTGAGTAGATTTAAATACCAAACGTCAAATTTTCTCCAAAACCTTAGGCAAAGTTTTAGCAAGGTCAAGTGTAGTATTTTGCATTAAGCAGTAATCCAAGATGACCAGCGTCGTAAGACAAAGTTTTAGCATAAAACCATCAGCAAAATGTAAGGAACAAATTAATTGACACTTGACTGAATCAAACCGGTATATGAATAGACACTCAATGGTCCATTACATTGTTGTATGGGTCAGATATTAAAATTGATAACAGTCACAGAACATTGTTAGATAGCTATTTTTTTAAATTCAAACTTGCTTAAACACAAGAGTGCATGAAACACCAGGTGACTAATGCAGGATCACGTGGGCCTCTAGTTGTAACATCAACTAATTACTTAATACCGGTGAAAATTAAGGTCATTCATAGTAGTTATTTGATCAAATATTCATTGATTTTTTACATCGACATTGTCCCACTCTTTTTCACTTTTCACTATTAACCATTTATAAGTATGTACAGTCTATGCACGTGCACGAATATGGTATGAACATGCATGTACATATCATTGGATACATGTTATGCATTTTAGCATCAGTATATTTAATTATAAGTATTATTGATGATGATTGCCACTATTGACAGGATATGGTGATTATATTTTACCTTTTTAGTTGTTGTTTGCAAGGGATAAGGTTATTATGATGTTTAACGCCACTTTCAACAATATTTCAGTTATACCGTGGTGGTCAGTTTTATTAGTGGTAGAGATCGGAGAAAAACACCGCTTAATCGCGTCACTGACAAACTTTATTACATAATGTTGTATCCAGTATACCTCTCCATGAGCGGGATTCACAACTTAAGTGGTGATAGGCACTGATTGTATAGGTAGTTGTAAATGTTGTTTGCAAGAAATAAGTTTACAAATGTTTAGACAACTAGTGCTAATATTAGAGTTTTTATTACAGTATATGATATTTTAGTTGTGTTCAAACGCAGGTGAACCCATGGCCAACTGCCATACAACACTAATTTGTTACTATCCATGAAAGGTGATTTTTATTTGTAAATTCCTTTTAAATTTAGCTGTGCTAGGAATGCACAATTATGTTTAATTTGTACACCTAATTGGTATTTATACCGACATTTTAATGTTTTGTTGAAATAAATGTGTATATTGTCAGTTGAATCTAATTTTGTATATTTTAGCTCGCCTGGCCAAAGACAATGTTAGCTAGCGTTTGCCGTCACTTGACGTCCGTCGTAAAATTTTCACATATACATGTAAATCTTCTAAACCACCATGTCAAACCAATGTTGACTACATTTTGTATTATTGGTTTTAGATTGATTGATTTTTGGTGTTTAGCGCCACTTTCAACAATATTCCAGCTATATCATGGCGATCAGTTTTAGTGGTGGAGGAAGCCGGAGTACCCGGAGAGAACCACCAACCATGGGCAAGCAACTGGTAAACTTTATCACTTGCGGCTGCGAAGTAGTGGTGTAGGCTTGGTATGAGGACACCTTTAGGGTGGCGCTGGGTGGCGCCGTTAGATATGAAGCCAGTATCTGGGTGGTGCAAAGTGGCGGCCACCTTTAGGGTGGCGCCGTTAGATATGAAGCCAGTATCTGGGTGGTGCAAAGTGGTGCCATCAAATATGAGACTAGCTTTAAGTATGTAAGAGTAGTGACCAGTTCAAAGTGGTATCAATGTGGCATCATTATTAGACCATCACCAGGGTCAAACAAGATAGCGCCAT
>MJUT01014075.1:201073-226863 GCA_002080005.1 Gigantidas platifrons | reverse complement strand
ACTTTGCACCACCCAGATACTGGCTTCATATCTAACGGCGCCACCCTAAAGGTGGCCGCCACTTTGCACCACCCAGATACTGGCTTCATATCTAACGGCGCCACCCAGCGCCACCCTAAAGGTGTCCTCATACCAAGCCTACACCACTACTCTGCGAGTTGAGTGCACCCTTTTTTGTAATTTACAAAGCCGGGTGTGAACCCACGCCGTATTGGTGATAGGCTTATATGAGTTGTTAGATCCAGCGACCTAACTCATTGAGCCACCCGGGCCCCCTGGTTTTAGAAGATTCCCTTTCAAACTCTTGGCCGACAACTCGACCCCAAGTCAAGATGGATTCCGTTACTATTGTCTATTGTTCCTTTATTATAAGTCAAAATGAGCTCAAATTTGAAATAGGACTACGTGAGTAGATTTACATATATTCTGAGTTTTTCGTGCAGCCGATGTATACCGAATATGTAAATAAACTCTACAGTTATGCCACCTATCGGACATAAGTAAGAATTAACGTTTCTATAATTTTAAGTTAAACTGGGCTCAAAGTTTAATTGCAGCTTCAGCAGATCTTCCAGTTTTTTGTGTTTTTGTTTGCTTGTTTTTTTGTTTTTTTATGAAATATTTCTTTCATCCGATATTATACGTAAGATTTAAATTAGTTTTATTTTGATTTAAAAAAAATAAAAAATAAAAAATACGCGAAATATTCTCAGAAACCATTGAAGCAAGTCAAATTCAAACGTGTGAATGTCCGACAGTCCTGTTGTCCAACCGTGATGGTCCATGATTGGTCTACTTTAATAAGAATGTCGTGCAGAATTATCTGCATCCATATGGATAGTTCTTGTTTTTAATGCAAATACAAAAACATTATATGAGAAAACCATGCAAACCACCCAAAAACTTATACAATGAGTATTACAGTTGTTTGACTTTTTATGTATTTTCTGTAAGAGACCATGTTAGACGATTCATCTGTAAAGTTATTTGGAAAATGGTCAAGTTTTAGATAAGATATTAAGTCAAATAGAAAATCGCATTTTCAAATTGAAAATTTGACCAAAAACCTTGCAAAAAAATAATGAAAATAGGGCAATCTTGTTTAATAAATTAAAGAATTACATAGTAACAATTGAATTGATATTAGCTGGTGATGAAAATCTGACTACCAATCAAAACATTGAAATCTTTTCTGCTGTTTATTCTTTTATTAGAAGCACCCAGCGCTTTAACTAATGGACTAGCATACTCACTCCAGTCAATGTTGTTTTTTGTTTGTTTGAACTCCTTCTTCTTCTTTATTCCACTGTATTGAACATATTATTTCACCTTATTCTTCTTTATACTTAATTTATTATTATCGTCTAAATATATCATGTAAAATTTATTTATATAATTATCGCCATTATGTGTAATCATTTTTGTTTATATTTTTGTAAAAGGGAAAGGACTTCACTAATGTTGTTATAACTTGTGTCCAATCCCATTTGCAACTTTTATGCAAATAAAATATGTTTAAACTAATAAAACACCCGCTCCTCGGAAAAATCTGTGAAATATTTTGATACATCTACTACTTTTTTCTGTACTATGGATATATCCAATTTCCAGAAAGATGCTACTATTTCGATAAGTCTTGCTTAAAACTATTTGAATTTGATCGTAGAATATACAAGGCATGAAAACCAATTTTAACGCTAAAAACTGATAAAACGCTTAAAAATTATATTTTTTCATCCTAACCTATATTATTTATCAATATGAATCAGACCTTAAAAGATTTTTTATGGATTTTAAGTATTAAGGATTTTTTTGTATGTATTTTAAAACTTTGCATTACAGCACTTTGAAAATACCTCGAAATTACCTCCCCTTGTAGAACTCTTCAATAATGAGGCAGTAAACCTTTCACTAGAAAAATGGAGGGAAATGAGAAAAAAAATGTGATTTTGGCCAGAATTGCAAGAACAAGGCTTTGAACACGCTGACAAACTGTTCTAAACTAATAATTAATCATCTGAGGTATCTAAAATCAAATTCAAAAGAACTAGAAATCCCTGAAAATTATCTAATCTTAAATAGAGCTGGGATAAATGTCAACATCTCAACATCTCAGAATCGTCATATTTGCGAACAACATCGTGATGAGCTCGGACCTCGGTATCTATTGGACCAGAAAAAAACGGACTTGTGCTCATCCTCTCCAAGGCAAAACCAGACCGTGGCATTAATGCAGTGATGAGCCGTGAAATATGGTTGAGGTTGTAGGTGAAGTATGTAATCATCAATCAATTGATGGTATATTGTATAACAAAAGAAGAAGAAGAAGAAGGTACAAATGGAATTTGCAGAATCACACAAGTTACAAAGAATGATACAGAAACAGACAGGATAGAGCCTGCATCTCATATGCTTGGTATGTTTCTTTTATATATATTATATTATCCCAACATCTAAATTTTCACTTTTCTCTCTATTTATGAAAATTCATACGACTGTGGTATATACAGTGTTATGTACATGACTATGCATGTATAGAGTAAATTTCAAGAAAATGAAACAGTGGGTATTGATTATTACATTGCATTTTTCATATCGGATCGCATATCAACCCGAGAATCTAGCCCGAGTGACCCGCTTGAGGGCTGATAATGATTTGGGTCGAAGGTTGATGCAAGGAACAATATGGAACAATGTAATGTCATAATCGTTTTATTACATATAAAATCATCAAAATAAGAATCAAAAAGACTATTTCAAAGCATATTTGATTCTAATTTATGCATTTCTAAGCAAATTCTTAGATTTCCTGTCAGAATATATGTTGCAAACTAGTCGTTGTTACTGTGACAAGTACCATTGAACTTAGGTTCAATGACTGGAGTAACCTAGGCATATGCATCCATTTCATGCATTTGTGGTTTAGGACCTGATTGTCTTTGGTTAAGATGGACATCCATGTTCAAATCTTAGCAATTCTACATGGTCAGATAATCAAACCTTGCAAATAGATCATGCATTTTGGATAGTTGTTAGCTACCAGGCAAACATTGATCATTATGACCACATTGTATGCTTCACTGACTTTGGTTAGGTTTTTAATGTGTGTGTTCATACATTCGTATCTCTGCAAGTATAAGTCATGTAAACTTGTACACTTCCGCATCTTTGCAAAAGTAGAATGGGAGAATACTGTGGTACATTTTATGACACTGACCTTATTTGTCCTATATTTTACCAGTTTTGTGAAAGATATTCAATTTTCAACAATGACAAGGAATATAAAAAGGGGGCCACTGTCAATGACAAACTTACATAAGTAATTGTTGTTTGTTCTTTATACATGTACAAAGAAAAATGTATGTGAATGTACATGTACCACAAAAAAATGTTGGAATATTTACAGCATGTACAGATAACACCAACATAAATGTGAACTCCTAGTTATACTGACATTTTATTATACTTCAGACCATTTAAGCATCCATATATTATTCTGAGGATAATTCATCAGTTGAAGAATTTGCTATAGAAACTGATGAGATTGCTGCAGAAACTGAGCCCATTTTGATTGCACCTGCATCACAGGATACCAATTCAGGTAAGCTTTTGTTGTTTAAATACAATTAATTGAGAAACCAGAAATAAGGTTTATTTGGAGTACACTACAAATTTTAGCTCAGTCTCACCCGGCCAAAGGCCAGTGTGAGTGAGCTATTATTATCACTTTATGTCTGTCTGTCCGTATGTTAACTTGCAAATATTCATCTTCTCTGAAATGGTTAAACAGATTTCAACCAAACTTGGCAGGGATGTTCATTGACTTTAGAAAGTTCTCTTTCAGCTCACCTGGCCCGAAGGGCCATAATTATGAGCTATTGCCATCACTTCGATACTTGTCGTCTGTCGTCCTTTTCATTAACAATTTTTCAAATATCTTCTCCTCTGAAAGTACAAGGCAGAATTCAATGAAAGTGGATATGATTGTTCCGTAGGGAATCCTGCACAAAAGGATTGCTTCAATTTTTGATCTTTCAAAAAACATGGCTGTCGTTACTAAAAATAGAACATATGGGTCAGACAGCAGTTTTTTGCAAATATCTCTAAAACTGTTACATTTAACCAAAATCTGGCAGAGGTTAATATTGTTCAGCATTACAAGGCTGAAAGATCCATCGACCGATGTTGGAGTTAAGGCCCCTTAAACAGATTTTTTGCTGTATTTTTTGTTTACATATTTAAAAAATCTTCTCTGAAACTACAAGGCAGAACTTCCTTAGGATATCATGCACAAAACTATTGCTACGATTTTTGATGTGTAAAAAACATGGCTGTCATTACTAAAAATAGAACACGGGTTAGACAGCCTTTTTTTGCAAATATCTCGAAAAACGTTACATTTAGCCAAAATCTGGCAGCAGATAATATTGTTCAGCTTGACAAGGTGGACCTATGCTGAAATTTTCAGAAAGATCCATGGACTGGTGTTTGAGTTATGGGCCCTGAAACAGATTACTGAAGCAGGGCCCTCTGTGTAGGCTTCAATCACTTTCATATAGTTTTCTTTCTATATTTACAGAAAACTTTGATGGTGGAAGGCAGTTTTCTCAAGGAACTACAGAATCAGAATGGTCACCAGCAAGGAAATCACAGAAAGATATTTTTAATGATGCAATGAAAACATTATAAGGTGGATCTTATCCTCCATTGAGATCACAGCCAAGTCAACCATTAATCAAATTAAAGTACACCTCTAAAATGTATTATGTCAGACAGGCAACGTATGCTATTGTACTTATATGTGAAAGTATTGCACCGGATCAATCCAAAGATTGAAGACCATGAAGGGGATGTGTTATCATGATGAAACTTTATACATGTTTATACTGGCATGCATCAGGGTATAAATAATTGAAAATCGTTCTGAAATTGGACCCATCTCAATATGGGGTGTAGTTTTAAAAAGCTGCAAGGCAAGGCACCTTGTCTTTTGAACAAATAATCTTGTTTCATCACTGCGTCCGTCCATCATCTGTGTTTAATTTTCACATTTTCGTCTTCTTCTCTGAAACCGCTTTGATTTTAACCAAACTTAGCAAGGATGTCAGGGGAAGGTCTTTTACAAACGATCCTTATTTCGTTCCATTTATTTAAAAAAAACATGGCTGCCAGAGGCATTCTGAAATTCTGTTTGGTCGATTTTCAATACGAAATGTTTTGAAACTGCAGAATGCACAAATGTTCTATGGGAGGTCCTTACAAACAATCCACCTTTGGTTCCGGTTGGACAATAAACATGGCCGCCAGCAGAGGTGAAAGTTTACATAAAACCCTATTCTAAATTACAATTTCTTATTATTTCAAGTGTAAATGAACTGATATGGAAACAAACCATGCAAATATGTTCTTAACTGATTTTTAAACTTCTAGAAAAAAGAAGTTCAATAAGGGCTCTAGACGCCAGATATCTAGACAATCGTAGTGGCTCAGGTTATCCAGTTGAGTGTTTCAGGCTCCTGGGAGTCTCTAGTTATACAGGGTATTCAATAAGATTGTATTGAACAGGCTGAATTGAAATTTGAGGCGGCTACATGATGAAAAGGTGGGGTACGGGAGGGGCTTGACCCCCCGGAAATTGTTTTTCACTTACATTCAAAATGGTGCATTCTGAGGCATTATAAGGTAGTTTACAATTGCATGAAAAAAGAAGGTTTCATAGAAATGATTTTTACATTTTTTTTAGCAAGCAATAAGACCATTTTAAGATGACTAGATCTTTTATTTTCTGAGGAAAATGGAGTTGAAAATGTTAATTTCTGGGACAACCCTATTTTCCACAAATGTTTTTATACCAGTATTGTTAAGATTTTCAAACTTTCTGTATTGTAATAGATGTCTATTGACACATGTGTGTTATTACTACAGGTAATGTATAGAACGGGTTGTTGCTAAATATTGTCTTTGTTTCAGTTTAAGTAAACAGGTTTTTATTTCAGATTAAACTTAAGTGGTTTTATTTTGTTTGATAATAAAATATTGTAAATGGCATACATTTGTATTTAGATTTTGTTAATTTTGGTTTGTTTCAAAGGGAAATAACTCTGGACTTTAATTTCTATCTGTTATCAATGAAAACCACATGTTTGTTTGATTGTTCCTGACGTCATTCAGTGGGAAAGTGTGTGTTTCCCCTTCATCCAGTCCACTGGAAAATAACAACTAGCAGTTGTGAAAGGGTCTAGATATCCCAATTAGTCATATAGGTTTTCTATGTAAAATAATAATAAAAGCGTTAAATGGCGCTTCAAACTTTTCCATTTGCGTATCTCATGAGTTATCCATCGATAACATAGTTATCTTTTCGATGTGTCTCTAGATTTTTCAATTGCAATATCTCTATCATTTAAACGTTTAATCGAACATCAAATGATAATAAGCTAAGCGTGGAATTGAATCCGATCAATGATAAATTCGGATAAATTCGTTTCATTCCCCTAGTTTTAGACAACCCCTGACAAATGCATTGCTATCGATCCTGAAATGCATTGTGTTTTTTGTATAATTGTGGATTTTAAAAATCTGTAAGATGAAAGAGTGAATAAATATTGTATATTTCTTTTATTTAATGAAAAAATATTTTAGTTTCTAACAGTCGAACCGGCGATTTCACTCATTTGAAGCGGCGACATATCGCCGGGTGCCGGCCCTTATTGAAATCCCTGGTTATAATGAGAATGTTTGTATGGAGTTCTGATGTCAGTTATATTAACAGTACACCATTTTTCAGATTGAAAATTGTTTCAACAAATGTAAAAACATACAAATGTACAGCAACTTTGTTATATATTGTCTTCAAAAAGGCGATATAATTATAACCATGGGGAATGATAATGCTGGTAATTTGAGTAAATGTGTGATGCTGTGTTCCGTAAACATGATACGTATATATAAATTTCATTTTTTGTTGTGTATATCAATTCATATATGCAAATGTTTCACGATAAATGCAGTATTACTTTGTACATTACAGTCAATAAGAAAACGGTTATTTTCAGGTCGAAAACCGTGTACACTGGTCCCTTACCACAATTATATGGGTCCTTTTTGCACATTTTCCAATTGAGATCTTTTCAAATTATTATTCTGCAAACATTTCTTATAGCAATTATTATTTATAGCAATATAGGGAAATATTTGCCAACCAGGCAAAAAATAAAAAAAGAAAGAAATTGCGAATTTTTGGTCATGGGGCACTACTTCAAAATTGGTCTTATTCCAAAAGCGGTCAGTATCCATAAAATTCCATTTGGTCAAATGAAGTTTATTGATAAAAGTATCTTATGCCAAACTTTCATTAATTTTGAAGCGTTTTATCAGTTTCTGGGAATTTTTTAAAGATAATGGATTTTTTAGCCTTTTTCATAATTTTTATCAAGTAAATTTAGAGTTATCTCCCCTTTCGCTATTGATATAATGTTCTGAAAATACTGTGTTATAAATTTTCAGTTTATAGTTAGTTTATATGCACAAAAAGTATATTGAATATAAATTGTTAATTATTAATAAAATATATATTTTTTCAGTAATGTGTGATTTTCAATAGGTGGCGCTCTATCACGTGACATGGTGTGCAAAATCATTTTAATTCTGTGATTTCCTATTATGGTGGTCACTATCTACCTCTGACCAAAATATGAATAAAATTTGCCAACCTTGCATGTATAGGTCATTGCATGGTTTTCTGATGGACTTGCACTTAAATTGGCTAAAATTTGAACGGAAAATGAGTAATTTTGTCACATCAGCGAGGGCGGTCGTGGTCGTGATCGTTTGATAGTGAGATTTACAACTACCCATACAATCAGTACCTATCACCACTAAAGTTGTGAGTTCGAATCCCACTCAGGTGGGGTGCATTCGATACAACATTATGTGATACAGGTTGTCAGTGACTTGCATCAGATCGGTGCTTTTCTCTGGGTACTCTGGTCTCCGCAACGATATATGTAACTGAAATATTGTTCTAACCCTAAATCTGAGAATTGGTTCAATTTTAACATGACACAGTCCAAATTGTTTCTGTGAAATCCAGAATGTGCCAATTACTTATATTTATTGAAATCTCTTTAAGAATTTTGCAGGCAATATGATAACTAGGTGAGCGTTTACAGGATTCATGGGACCTCTGATTAGCTTATTATAAAAAAAAAGAATAAAACAAGAAATACCACAATGTGGGAACAGTTCCAAAATTCAATCCAAAATTCGTGGAAACAGACAAAATCGATACCTCTAATAGTAATACGCATATACATGACCTCTGGGTTGGTACAGCAACACCAATACAAGAAAGGTGGAGGGGTTAGGCTCATTTTTGTCCCCCGACGCTTCGTCGAAGGGGACTATAGAAATGGGTGTCGTCCGTCTGTCCATGTGCTTGGTTTCCAGATGATAAGTTGTGCCCCTTTTTATACCTCAAAATTGCAAAATATTTGGTTTCCAGATGATAACTTGGGAACAAATAGTCAGATTGAAACTATGTTTGGTATGTAAGTGTATCTCATGAATATCTAGGTCAAGTTCGATAGCGATCATTTTTCGACAATTCTTACCAGAGTTACATCCCTTTTTATACTTCGTCCGTGTGTCCCGAATTGGTTTCCAGATAACTTGTGAATGAAAAGTCAAATTGAAGCTAGGTGTGGCATGTAAGTGTATCTTATGAATATCTAGGTCAAGTTCGATAATGACAATTTTTACTAGAGTTGTGCCCCTTTTTATACCTCAAAATTGCTAAATATTTGGTTTCCAGATGATAACTTGGGAACAAATAGTCAGATTGAAACTATGTTTGGTATGTAAGTGTATCTCATGAATATCTAGGTCAAGTGCGATAGCAATCATTTTTCGACAAATCTTACCAGAGTTACATCCCTTTTTATACTTCAAAATTGCTAATATTTTGGTTTCCAAATTATAACTTGTGAACAAAAAGTCAGATTGAAACTAGGTTTGGTATGTAAGTGTATCTTATGAATATATAGGTCAAGTTCGATAATGATGATTTTTCGACAAATCTAACCAGAGTTACTCCCCTTTTTTTACTTCAAAATGGCCCTTGAGTGGTCCCCTTTCAGAATTATTTAAGTCAGGTGAGTGATACAGGTTCACCTGAACCTCTAGTTTACAGTAGTTGCAAAATTTATCTTACGATATAACCTTGGCGTCGGGGGACCAGTGGCCAACGGCCTTTTATATGGAAACTAACATCCCCTCATAGTGAAACGATGCAAGTGTTTTCAAGTGCAGAAAATTTATCTGTGCATTATCCGACATGTTTATGTACTTATTTCCACATATATGTTAAGTTTTAGCCAAATCAAAGACTATAAAATTGGTATTTGTTGCTTCTCCACTAAGGACACAGCCTTGAGGGGAAAGAGCAAACACTGATTGGCTCGGAATCAGGATAAATGCATGTCTATCCGCGGACTGTTGTTTCAGTGAGTTAGCACTATAAAAATCCAACTAAGAGTGTTGATCTAGTATAAAGCGGACCTCATCATCAGTTCATTGAAAATGAATTGTTCTCACCATGCTATAGCTGAAAAAATTGATTAGTTGCCGTTAAGCACCAATCACTGGCATACGAAAATGCGCCAATTGATATCGGTTATGGTATGTACAATGTTAATTAAACTTGTCGAGAGAACGCTTAAAATGATGTGAGAAAATAAGTTTGAAGGTACCAAAGGGGTAATCAGAAACCATAAATCGTAGGACAGAAAATGCGATGACCAAAAGAAAAAAACACAAAAAGTTCAAAAATAATCTACAAAAAAGAAAGTTTAAACAATGATGGTCATCAATTCCACCAATATTAACAAAACAAACAATATGAATCTTATCTGAACTCACTGACGTTTGTAAATCTATGACATGGTTAAATCAGTTATAATGGGTTAGGGTTGTGGTGTTTAATGCCACATTCAACAATATCGATCAGTTTTTATTCGTGGAGGAAACGAGAGTACCCGGAAAAAAAATAACTACCATCCGCAAGTCATTGACACACTTTATCAAATAATGTTGTATCGAACACAAATTGCCATGATCGGGATTAAACTCACAACGTTAGTGGTGATATGCACTGATTACATAGGTAGTTGTAAATCCAACTACCATACGACCACGACGCCCCCATCGCATTCCAGATATGATAGGACCCCAACCCTTCCCTCATGTTCATCTATCAAATGTGATCCATTAAAAGACAATACTAGTTGCATACACAAGAATATGGAAGAGAGATGCAGAATATAGCGTTTAAGCAGTTAGGAAATGGTCACAACCCAAAAAGAACCTTTAAAAAATTATATCAATATGTATTTCCATGGTCATATGTCGTGGTCTATATAATGTTCAACAATTTGAGGCGAGCGGTGATTGTTCGTATTGTTGATATTATTTGAATTGTTGACCAAAAATGGTTTAAGGTGGTACCATACACTACAGGGAGATAACTCTTTAAAATCAGTTGAACGTTTTGATCATATGATGTTTGTATGCAGATTTCAAGCATCTCTGTGATCAAAACCACCAAGAGAAAAGCTGCTATGTGGCTAGTGAATTAATAGCTCTGAGTCTGTTGGTTGGAATTTGTTAAAATATTGATATTTATTACAGTGGATATATTCAAAACACTGCCAAAAAAATTAGAAAATTAAACGAGCAGATGAAATTTTACCTGAAGGGTATGGTACCACCTTAAACTTCTTTTCTTAATAAAAACATAGATATCAAATTTAGTGCCATCAGGTACCTCAAGATCAAACGATTTAGAAAGACACATAAATCAATTGTTGGGAGTAATAAAACCATAAGGTCTAAACAGGGTAAACAAAATCTGCTAAAGTCACCTATACCTGAGGGAGGAGAACCCTAGTTTTTATAAATAATCACATTATTTTGGAACTGTAAATTTCTGTAATAAATATATCTAATAAACCATGTCAGTGCCGAGGCATATACCAAATTTTGTCAAATGGTAAATAAAAACTAGTTACCTGCACTAACATAAAGAATAGGTAGAATGTATATATGAAATATATCGTTTATAAAAGATCCAACGTATCTCTTGCTTTCATTATTTTGGAGAAGACATTCTAAGTTGAAAAACTTGTGTCAAATCCATTTGTTTTGAACAATAAAATATGTTTAAAGTTTAAAGTATTATTTTGGGTCTATATATTATCAGACTGATGATATAAAAATGTTTTTGGACAGAAATGCAAGACTATGTCAATGTTTTATCTGTTATTTGTATTTATTTACGTATATTGGTGGGGCCGTCTGGTCATATGGTAGTTGGATTTACAACTACCTGTGCATATCGCAACTAAAGTTGTGAGTTCAAATCCCGGTCATGGCGAGGTGTGCTCGATACAACATTAGGTGATAAAGTTTGTCAGTGACTTGCGACAGGTCGATGGTTNGGTTCCCCCCCCCCCCCCCCCCCCCCAAACAACTGACCGTCACAATATAACTGAAATATTCTTAAAAGTGGCGGAAAACACCACAACCCCAACCACGTATACAGGTGTCTAACACAATGTAGGGAAGTGATTTTTGTAGTTTTAGACTGATGAAGAATATTATTTTTAAGAAGACAACGTTTTGTAGGGAGGAACACTAGTGACCCTGCCTGTCAAATATTTTGCATTGCTTTAAGTAACTGTGAAACTATGCATTATTGATTTTTCCTCGAGATAACCGTGGTCAAGATAATGAACAATCTGAATGTTTACTCCGCCCACAGCTATTTATACCCGCGGTCCCAGTTTAAGAGTTCGTAGTGGTATTTTAGTGCCTGACGTGAATGTTAGATATTTACCTTTTGATCATTTTCTTAGCTATAATGTTCTCTGGGTTCTTTCTAATTGTGTTGTCTTCAACGTTTCCTGTTTCCATTTTGTAAGCTATCATGTGTTATCTCAGATCAGTTTGGTTTTTGTGTTGTCTTAATCGTTTTGTCCTTCCATTTATGTCAGTAGTGTTTTATTGATTTAGTTAATGATTTTGTGTTTTTAACTGTACCACTTTCTAATTGGATATTCCCACTGAGAGCATATAAGTGATTACGGGTTGTGGTTGTGTGTGTTTAACGATACTTTCAACAAAATTTCAGTTGCATTATTGCGGTCAGCTTATAATGGTCGAGGAACTCGGAAAAAACCACCGACCAGTCGCAAGACACTGACAAACTTTATCACATAATGTTGTTCCGAGTACACATCACCAAGAGCGGGATTCGAACTCAAAACTTTAGTGGTGATAGACAATGATTGTATAGGTAAAACGTGTAATCCAACTACTATACTAAGTGATTAGGTTTCAGGGGCGTATAGAAAAGCTGATAAATTGCAGTTGCACAAATTTTTATTTTCACCCGTTGTTATTTAGCACTTGCGTTTAAGTTTTATTTACATACATTATATATATACCACGGTTCTTATGAATTAACTCATTTAAACAAGCGAATCGGAACGACGAGTTTGTTTAAATAACTTCATGAATAAGAGGCGTGGTGTATGTTTTGTAACAGAAATAGATTGCACAAACAATAGACCATAACATATGGAGCAGGAACTGCTTACCCTTCCGGAGCACCTGAGTTCAGTCAGTTTATAGTGGGGTTCGTGTTGCTCAATCTCTTTGTTTTTGGTGTAGTGTTCTGTAGATAGTTTTTTTGTCCTTTTTCTGTTGCCGTTGTATTGTCTGTCCTTCGATTTACGGCCTCTGATTACCCCTTTGTTATCAACAAACTTTTCTGAACCTATGACATAACAGCTAGTACAATTAAGTTTTGTGGCATTTACTCTCATGTCTGAGGAAACAAAAAGACTTGTGATCGGAGATAGACTTAAGCTATGATGGTTGGTTAGTTCATGGTGTCTAGCGCCACTTTTAGCAATATTTCAGCTATATCGTGGCGGTCAGTTTTATTGGTGGAGGAAGCCGGCGTATCCAGAAAAACCCACCGACATGTCGCAAGTCACTGACAAACTTTATCACATAATGTTGTATCGAGTACACCTCGCCATGAGCCAACTAACAACGTTAATTTCTCATGTAGTTGTTAATACAACTACTGTATTATCCCGACCCTTAAGAAATGACACAACATTTAGACCCGCATGGTGTACCATAGTATACGCCCCATCCATTTGTATTTGGATTCAACAAAGTTTTAATGTCTATACAAAACAATTCCAGATAATAGACCATGGCTTTCTACAAACGATTTTTAAAATGGTTAATTCGTAAAAATCAATCGAAGAAAAAAGGGTCATTTATGTTACAAGAATCAAAACACAAACATGTTTAATTGAGTCATTAAAACTAGTATATTTTACAAGGTAAAATACCTACACAATCTGTAAATATATTGATGGCATGAAGACCAGGCTTCCTATACCACATTTGACACAAGTATTTACAACAGGAAAAACATAACACTTTGTTATTTCGGGTTGTTGTAGGAAATATTCAACTAAAACGTCACCTTCCAAACATAAATCATTCGAAACGATATTGATAGATAATAATGAACACACGGGGATCACAATATACAGTATATACATCTATTGTGTGTATTGTTTGTTACAGAAAATAAACTCGGCAGAATTACTATGTATTCAACCCAACTCATCTACATTTTCTTTTGGTGGTAAATTCTTTCTCAAATTTTCAACTTGAAGTTGCTGTTCTCGTAGTTTCTCTTTCAGTTTTCGAATGCGCTCCCCTGCCGGACTCTCAGATGAAGGCACGTGACTGCCAATTTCAGGTATTATTGTCTTAAGCTTTGCAGATTGTCTCTCAGCTTGTGTGCTTTGTGTTTCCTCATCACTTGCATTATTCGGAACTCCTTGGAACGATTCAACTGCTTTTTCGTATTCTTTGATATTGTCTGGTTCATTTTTAATACCAGTTCCGGTTGAGGGTATGACATTCGTTGCCGCAGTAATTTGAGATTGAGATTTAGTATTTTCAGACTCTGCGATAGTTGAGTATAATAATGGAGTCTGAGTTAATGTTGTTGCTCCTGTAGTTGAACTATTCGTAAAAATATGTGTAGGATATGGCTTATTGCTACTATTACTATTTGATATGATAGGAATAATAACTTTTTGTTTAGGAAGAGGTGAAGGCTGTTTCAATCCAGGTTTAGGGGCTAGTAATCTTGTCATCGCTGTCGAGGGTGATGTTGCCGTTGATGTTACTGTTTTTTGCAGAATATTTGCTTGATGTGGTAGTTTTCGTTGATCACTTAGTGGGCTATGCACTACCTTAGGCTGAATTAGTTCATTTTGCTTACTGCTCACTGTTTTCTGAACTGGCAATGTCGGTTTACTTTGTGCACCTTGAGTTACTTTACCCTGATTTGGCAGTTGGGATTCATTTTGTACTCTCTGTATTATTTTACCTTTATTAGTAACTGCTTGAGTTCCACCAATATTCATTAAGAAGGTCTTCTGATTAGATGTCGGTGTCAGTTCTACTTTCGGTGTGGTGGCCCTGGGTTGTGCTATGGAAGACCCTGGTCGTGTAGCGGCTATGTCCATGACAAAGGCCTTTGGTAGGACATTATTACCATCCGTTGGAATCAGCACAATTTTGTCCCCAACAACCAGTTGGAAAAACTTTTTCGTATTTTCAATTTTTGCCAACTCTCCAATCGCAGATGTTAGCTTTGGATTCGTGACACATCCCTGTTGAATTGTTTTAATGAATGAACCTGTTGCACTGGAAACTGGACTATTCAGCGTTTTCTTTGTTGGTTGTGTTACTTTGGAGGTACCACGCTGACTTGCAGTTTTAGAAACAGTCTTAGATGAAACACTGCTGCCTGGTAACTTAGATACATGCACTGTATTACTTTCGTGGTTGATTGTGGTGTTTTGTTCTGGTAGTTTAACACCCGGTGTAGTCACTGTAGTGTCACTAATTTGTTCGTCTTGGGACGAAAGCTTGGTTCCTTTAGGGACATCCATTATAAAATAATCGTTATATTGCTGGTTAGGCTTTCTCATCCTGCCTGTTAGGCTACAGGGAATTGTATTCACATCAGAAGCTCTTGTATCACCTCCGGCGTGTTTCTTGTTTCCAGTTTGTGGCGCGCTTGTCGGATTTAGCGAGGGCGGCATTTCCATTACCGTAGAACGTCCATGAGTTTTGTGTGGTTCATCATTTGCACATGCCTCAATCGATCCAGTATCGTAGGGTATAAGTTGTGGAGGTAAACCATTTGGGCTTCTAGGCGTGTCTGCTGA
The DNA here is from genome assembly GCA_002080005.1 of Gigantidas platifrons. Lineage (NCBI taxonomy): Eukaryota > Metazoa > Mollusca > Bivalvia > Mytilida > Modiolidae > Gigantidas > Gigantidas platifrons. The sequence goes on along the minus strand of MJUT01014075.1, from coordinate 211,531 downwards.
TGAAGGGTTGCATATCATTTGTCCCCCATAGGGTTCCAAATGCGGCGGAGAGGGATCATTTATTGCAGTTTTCTTTTTCTTTTTCGTTCTACAATTAGACTTTGGTTTGCTGTTTTTGGCATTTTCCCTTGCTTCTTTATCAATTTGTTCTTGTGTCCTGAGTTTCTTCTTAGTTCTTGCGGTTTGTGGTCGTTTCGGTCTAATATCAGTTTCTTCCATTGAATTGTTTATTTTCGCATGCCAATCCACCAGGACAGGTGTATCATTAATATTTATTTGTAATGTCGGAGGAATTATACTAACCATCTTGAGGTCTTCCTTACATTCGGATTTTTCAATCACTTTCGGTAAGCACTTCTCAGCCACTGACATGACTAGATCATGATCAATCTGACAGGTGACCTCATCTTGCTTAACCTTTTTCTTACTTATTAATTTGTGAAACTCACGCAAATCTTCATTTTTGTAGATAAACTCGGAGGAAAGGAAGGAATTCGGTTTACGTTTTCTAGATGGGCGTCTTGTTGGTTGTTCCGGTATTTCTGTTGAGTAGTCCCCCGTTAAACCAATATTATCTTTTTCGTTGTTGCCACAACTAGGTTCTTGCTTTACAATTGCATTGTTACACGCTTCTGTTAATTTATTCCGAATGTCTTTCTCAATGAAATTATCCACTCGAACGGAACATTTTTTTATTGGTACAGGACTGTTACGAAGGAGATTTTCAAAATCATAGTTATTTGTTTCACATAACGACTGTGGTCTTGTGGGTGTCTGACATTCTTCAATCTCAGTCGCTGACCCGATCGGAATTCCAGCTAGCGAGAAGACGGCACCAATAACTAAATCAGACGATGCATCACATGGGGTATCCGTCATATTTCTAACCTGTAACAACAAGAAAGGCCAATGGTAAATGTATGCAAAGTAAACCTATGCTCGAAGTTCTGTCTGAGGTGACATGTACACTATCTGTGTTTTTAAATATAGTTTAGGGATCGTCTCAAAATGTGACAGTTTTTTTTCAAACGAAGTTAGTTTCGTTTGGTAGGTGGGTGGTTTTCAGCTGTTACGTTTGGGGGGGGGGGGGAAATCGCACATTGAAATTTGTCAATAAATCTTTAAAAATGCACTTAAAAAACGGCATACAATTGAATTCTGTTTTTCACACTTTCATTTGGAGGGGGTGGGTGGATGGTCTGAGCCAAATGAAACTAACTTCATTTGAAAAAAAAACTGTCACATTTTGAGACAACCCCTTAGAGAAAAGAGATAGGAAGAAACATTGACCTATGTAATTTTGACCTTATTTGGTCCCTTATTTCACGAAGATTAAAGACAACAACACCCGAACTCAAACTTGGTCTGTATTTTAAGAGTTAGGGTGTTTAATACCACTTTCAACCATATTTCAGTTATATCGGTCAGTTTTATTGGTGGAGGAAACCGGAGTATCCGGAGAAAACCACGGGCCTGTCGCAAGAAATTGACAAACGTTACCACATAATGTTGCATCGAGTTCACCTCACCATGAACGGGATTCGAACTCACAACTTTAATGGTGATAGGCACTGATTGCACAGGTAGTTGTAAATATAACAACCATACGATCATGATCATGTATTTTAATACAAGTACAATAACATAAACACATTTTACTAGAACATGAAATGCAACATCCAATGTTATTGCACCATTTTTTTTTAAAGGGGTATAATACGACCCACGGAACATCAACAAAAATACAACAAAATCAAGAAGGATTCAATAACAAGGTTGTCACTGTCTGAATTATAGTGAACAATATTTCACGACATTTCACTTAACAGCGGAGAATTGGACACATAAAAATAATGTAACCCCACCGCTTTTTATTGAAGTGCCTGTACCAACTTACCAAGCCAGGAAATGGATCCGTCATGCATATATGTGTGTTAGGGTATCGATTTGACTCTTCTACGAGTTTTCAATTGGGTGAGTGAGTGAGTTATTGTTGCTTAACGCCAACTCAGCAATTTTCAGCGATATCATGAACAAGTTACTTTTCAATGAGATGAACTCCGTTTTATACTAGACCAACACACCGATTTGGATCCTTATAGTGATAGCTCACTGACACAACAGTCCGCGGGTAGACATGTCGCTCTACTCGGACACATTATCCTGATTCTGAGTCAACCAGTCTTTGACATTTCTCCTTAATCATGTTAATGCTGATTCGCAACAACTATCAATTTTATATTGTTTGGTTTGACTCGATCGGGATTCGAACCCACGATTTACAGCGCTCGGGGTGAGCACACTAACTATTACACCACCGATGCGTTTTTTTTTAATTGGGATTGGAATAGTTCGGACATGGTGCTATTTTTTTATTTCTAATTGTATTCTTAAAATTACTCTCTTTTCCTGCTACTTTGGTTTTATTTTCATTTTCATCCCGCTGATTATGGTATCTGAGACCGTGATGGTGTGGTAGTTGGATTTTCCTATACTTCTATTGCTTATCGCCACAATGGAAAAATTCGTGGCGAAGTGTATTTGACATAACGTCATATAGTCTCCAATATATTACTGAAATATTGTTGAGACTGGCGGTCACAAAAAAACAACTATAAAATTAATACTACACCTCCTTATTAAGGTCTCAATTAAATCTTATCAGTAACTATCGTTGATCTAGTACTTTAAACCGCATCGGTGATGTAATGGTTAGCGTGCTCGCCTCGAGTGCAGTAAATCGTGTGTTTGAGTCCTGATCGGGTCAAACCAATATTTTAAACCAAACAAAAACCAAAATATTAAACTGATATTTGCTGCTTCTCCGCTAAGCACGCTGAATTAAGGAGAAATAGCAAAGACTGGTCGGCTCGGAATCGGGATAATGTGTCCGAGTGAGGCGACAGGTCTATCCGCAGACTGTTGTGCAATTAGGTAACACCATAAAAATCCAACTTAGTATGTTGGTACAAAGCGGATCTCATCATCATTTTATTGAAAATTAACTCGCTATAGCTGAAAAATTACTGAGTTGGCGTTAAACAACAATCACTCACTCACTCTAGTACTTTAGGCTTCAATGGCCTAAAATGACCACATTATTGTCATCTGTAGGGTACCATAAACTAATATTGTACTGATTCCGTGACCTTCATTTGATGTAGAATTGAAATCAACCGAGGTAACCAATGCAGTATGGTATAGATGGCGTCCTCGGACAAAACCCAATGATCGCTGGTTTTGTAGTTTAAGTGAAACAGTAACTGAATAATAACCAACGATTTCTAGCTGCAAGTTGCCGATTGAGAAATACAGCAAGCCTTAAATCAATCAATACACATTCTTTAGGAATGTCTTAAGATACAAAAGGGGGTCGTGGTGTTTAACGTCACTTACAACAATATTTCAGCTATATCGTTGCGGTCAGATTTATTGTTGGAGGAAACCAGACTACCAAGAGAACACTACCGACATGTCACAAGTCACTGACAAACTTGATTACATAATGTTGTATCGAGTACACCCCGCCTGAGCGGGGATTCGAACTCGCAATGTTAGTCACAAAAGAGGTAAATTTAAGAAGGAAAGAGGATACCATGGTAAAAAAAGGATAAAAGATAAATAAATATTAACATAGGTCACTAACAAACACTACAAAGAACACAATAGACTGAGCAATAGGAGTCCACTAAAACTCGGGTGCTCCGGAAGGGAAAGAAGTTTCTGATTCACATCTGTCCATTGTTAGTGTTTTAGTAACTATTCTAAGAAGCCATGCTTTTCATGTTTAAGTCGTGGGTAAAACTCCTAAAGATAACTTTCTTGTTTGATTCGGATTATTTTCTTTGTAGCTGCGAAAATACTAGTTAAAACATATATCAATTGCTCTTATTCTATGCGTTATTTGTATTGCTAATTTTCGCTATCTTTCTTATGGTGACTATCATCTGGGTTAGGGTAACGTCACTTTCAACAATATTTCGTGGCGATCAGTGTTATTGGTGGATGTAACCGCAGTACCCAGAGAAAGCCACCGACCTGTCGTAAGTCACTGATAAACTTTATCGCATAATGTTGTATAGAGTACACCTTGCCATGAACGGGGTTTGAACTCACAACTTTAGTTGTGAAAGGCACTGATTGCATAGGAAGTTATAAATCCTACTACCATACCATCACGGCCACCACGACCTGTTCTAAGCTGATTTGTATTACTAATTTTCGCTATTTTTCTTGTGTGAAATTCAGACAAGAATCTACTTTGATAGAGAGCATACCAATATTACTTTAACTTCAAATGGAAATAGAGGTGCAAATTTATAATAGAAAATATTAGACTTTACTTTGGCTGTGTTCCTTCTGATTCTATTCGGTTGAAGGTGCAAAATTCTAGGGGCGTCATCACGAAACTGGTTGTCTGTTACGAAATATGCATATGGCAAATGAGGATGAATCTTTTCTTTTATATATAGATTGTTTTATTTCCTCTATCATGGACAAGACCTTTATCAGACTTAATATATATATGAATAACACGACAGGTGTTTTATAAGTAGCAGAAACTGTTTGCCCTTCGCGAGCACCTGTGTTCACTCCCGGATCTGGGTGGGATGTTGTTTATCTTTTTAGTTTTCTGTGAAGTGTTTTGTTTTAGTCTCTGTTTTGTTTTCTTTGTCTTCGACCTGTGTGCCCAATGTTGCCAGTGTGGTGTCCATCTTGATTGTCCCTTCTGTTTTAACTAACCTTCATATTAAATGCATGTATGTAGAAAAAAAAATATGCCGAAAATGTCTAAATCAGTCTAATCTCAAATTATGTTTAAATATATCCAACATACACATACAGGTGAGCATTGTTAGGAATGTAATCTTATTAAATTTAGATGTTTACAGTATCAAATTGATTTTTTGACGGCAATACACTAACATCTATTACATCCGGTTTAGGGTCACCACGGGCGGATCCAGAGGGGGGGAACATATGATTTTTTTGCGTAAAATCGTGATTTTCCACACGAAATACCCCAAAAATTTTCGCGCTCGCTCCGCTCGGCGCTATTATTTTAAGTCCGCTCCCCCTATCTCGAAATCCTGGATCCGCCCCTGGTCACCTCAGGTAACCCGTCATTTAACTTTGTTCAATCATATGCAGGACAGTCCAATATATTGACCAATCGGACGACAGCTCTTGGTGTAAAAAAGTATACTCTTTGCTGATTGGTCGGTTGAAAATATGAACCTGACATGATCCCAAACGTGATGCTGTTAGATGTTTGTGTATCCCAATAAAAAGATACAATAAACTTCTAATATTAATTAGATTGTTAGCCATAAAACTAGTTTAACACTGTCACTTTTTATTGAAGTGCCTGTACCATGCCAGAAAAATTAGCAGTCATGTATATGTGTGTTAGAGGTATGATTTTGCCTCTTTCTAACGATTTTGATATTTGATTTTAGAATCGTTTCCAGTGTGGTGTTTTTGGGGGTTTTTCATTGTATTATAGTCATCAATGTCACATATAATTTTGTAACTTGATATTTTTTGTTTCTATAAGATCAGACATCAGTCGATTTCTAATGGTGTGAGGGGCTGTCGTAGCCGTGATTGTATGGTAGTTGGATGTATGCAATCAGTGCCTATTACCACTAAAGTTGTGAGTTCGAAACCCATTCAGGCCAGGTGTACTGAATACAACCTTATGTGATAAAGTTTGTCAGTGACTTGTGACAGGTCGGTGGTTTTCTCCGGGTACTCCGATTTCCTCCACCATTAAAACTGACCGCTACGATATAACTGAACTATTTTTGAAAGTGGTGTTAAACACCATAACCTCCTCTAATCATAGCTACTGATTTGATTTCAATTTGATGTTTAACGCCACTTTCAACAATATTTCAGCTATATCATGGTGACCAGTTTTAGTGGTAGAGGAAGCTGGAGTACCCGGAGAGAACCACCGACCATGGGCAAGCAACTGGTAAACTTTATCACTTGTGGTTGCGAGTCGAGTGGACCCTTTTTGTCATTTACAAAGCCGGCGCGAACCCCGCCGTATTGGTGATAGGTTTGTATGAGTTGTTAGATCCAGCGACCTAACTCATTGAGCCACCCGCGCCCCATAGATGTAATAAATGAAAAACAAAAGAGTACCACATTGTCAGAACAATTCCAAAATCCAATAGAAAAATCGATACCCCTAAAACACATATTACATGACAGATCCCTTTGCTGGCTTGGTACAGGCACTTCAATAAAAAAAGTGGAGGAGCTAAACTAGGTTTATGTAATGCTTTGAACAACTTTGATACAAACCTTTATTTCACTTGTGATTGTCAAACTGTACTCTAGAAGTTGATATAACTCTCTTGTAATCTACAAATAGAAATAAGACAGCAATGCAATTAAAGTTATCAGTGTTGACAAAACAATCACTAACTATAGTATTCTACCCTTATTTAAAACATCCACGGAACAGTAAATAATCTTAAATTCAAACGGAGGGCCCGGGTGGTTCAGTGAGTTAGGTAGTTGGATTTACCTAACAACTCATACAAGCCTATCACCAATACGGCGTGGGTTCGTGCCCGGCTTTGTAAATGACAAAAAAGGGTGCAACGACTCGCAGCCGCAAGTGATAAAGTTTATCAGTTTCTTGCCCATGGTCGGTGGTTCTCTCCGGCTACTCCGGCTTCTTCCACCACTAAAACTGGTCGCCATGATATAGCTGAAATAATGCTGAAAGTGGCGTTAAAACACTAAAATAAAAATCCAAACAATAGTGCTATGTATGAAAATGGCGATTATGAGAATATGAAAATGTCATGATATAACTGAAATATTGTTGAAAGTGGTGTTAAACACCATAAAAAAACATCATGCAAAAATTCATATTGATCAAATTGTTAGATATATTTGTATTTTGCTTATGTTTCATCCCCCAATAATTTAAAAAATAAAACTATACTATTTCTTTTCAAATAATAATGTATTGTAACATAAATACGCATTTTTCCTTTGATGTTTTTATGCAGTAATCAACTTAAAAATAGTGAACTTTTACAAACCATGGTCTAACATGACGATCTTGATGTTATTCCATGATTTTGACGTTATAGATCTGTTATTCCATGATTTTGACGTCATAGGATTTGTTATTCCATGATTTTGACGTCATAGATCTGTCAATCATGTAATTTCTGTTACAAACCATATATACCATGGATCTTACTCATGAACTTATTTAAACCAACTCATCCTTCGGATTCGTTGGTTTAATTAGTAAGATCCATGGTATATATAATACGTAGAATTTAGTGTGCACGAGATGTTTCTGGATTAACCTTAATGTTAGGGACAAAAGGTATATAACGGGACGGGTCAGAACAGACTGAATTTAGGACGAATAGAGAATTACCCATTTTCTACTGAATATGTGAAAATAAATTATGTAAATTCAAACTGATTTTTTTTTAGGAAATATATGAATGGAAATTTCTAATTTATACATGTATTATAAATCGTTTTAGGCTCAACTTTTCGAAGAAAAAAAGTAGAACTATTGTCGTCACTCCAGTGTCAGCGTCTCGGTCGGTTAAGTTTTTTTGTCAGAGTCCATTTCTCAAAAACTATCAAAGGTATCCATTTGAAACTTGGAATACTTGTTCACTATCAAAAGAGGAACCAATTACAACAAGGCAGATGACCCTGTGATTTGTATATCCAGAGATATCTGCCCTTGTTTCGACATAGTACATAGAAATTAGGGATATTTTTTTTAGTATAATTACAATTTCTCAATAACTATCAAAGCTATTAACTTGAAACTCAATATACTTGTAGAAAGTGTTGACCCCAATCTGTTGACAAGAGAAGACAACTCCATCCAGCATTTTATTTGAGTTATTCCCCCTTTTTGACTTAGAATTTCTTTAAAAAAATACAATTTCTCAATAATTATGATAGGCAGTGAAATGAAACAAGACATACATGTTCATTATCAAAAGAGGAACCAATTACAACAAGGCAGATAGCCCTGTGATTTGTATATCCAGAGTTATCTGCCCTTGTTTCGACATAGTACACAGAAATTAGGGATATTTTTTTAGTATAATTAAAATTTCTCCATAACTATCAAAGCTATTAACTTGAAACTCAATACACTTGTAGAAAGTGATGACCCCAATTTGTTGACAAGAGAAGACAACTCCATCCAGCATTTTATTTGAGTTATTCCCCCTTTTTGACTTAGAATTTCTTTAAAAAATACAATTTCTCAATCATTATGATAGGCAGTGAAATGAAACTCAACATACCTGTCAGGGACGTAGCTGAGGCTTAATAGTGTGCACGCCATATTTACTTTCGACGAGATGCAAAATGGTGCGATCTGGGGCAATTTCAGGGTTTCATATAACATAGAATCAAGCACAATTTTAATGACTTTGATTGACAAGAACACCTCCATTGCTTTGTGCAAGTCCACTTCAAAATCTCGGTGAATATGCATCAATCCCAGGGAAGATAGTCTGTCATTCTTCATAGTCGAACTAACACAAGTTTTCAAATGTCTCAGTACACTAAATGACATCTCAGAAGTAGCCCTTGCTGATGGCATGCTTAACAAAACACATAATATTGTATCCATAGAAGGATAGAGAACTGGATTTACAGAATCTAGGATGGTAAAAAGCAGGACATACGAGAGGAGAGTTCAGCCGGTACATCGGTACGGGGCACGGAACGACACGAAAGGGCCGGTGAATCTCTGAAGGGCCCCATAGCGTTAGTCATTGACGTTTTATTTTGATTTTTTCATTATATTTTGGTACATTCAACTCAAATCCACGGTTTTGAGAGAAGTTTCAGCCTGTTCTCAGACCCCAAAGCAGTATTTGCAAATTTCTCTTGGATGCCCTGTTACAGATACATCATCATAATTCTTTTTTCACAACATATAATAAAATGAAAAAAAAAGTATCACATCGTCGGAAAAGTTCCAAACATTCAATAGAAAAATTCGATATCCCTAACACACAATATACATGACCGCTCACTTTCCTGACTTAGTACAGGTACTTCAGTAAAAAGTTACGGGGTTAAACTAGTTGGATTATAACTTGCCATTGTCTTAAGAAATGCCAATATAGCCACATCTCCTCTGAACTGTAGATCGAGAAAAAAACCCATAATATACTAGACAGGTAGCATGTGCATCGTACTTGATAAATTCGCAATTAATATTTCAAATGTACAATAGCGACTTCCGCCCAACATGAAAACAGGACAGATTGATGTACTTGATAAATCACCCCACCCCCACTCCCCAACGTATGAAACATAGAAATAGCTTTATGTAATTTAAATACGTACTAACTGCATTACATGTAAACCGCATGATGCTGTTTGATAAAGACCTTTAACTAGAACAGGAAGAAATGAACACCTGAATGAAATAGTGTTGTAATTAAAGATCATGTACCTGACATAGAAATTTGAAAGAATTTCAAGGTTTATTATAAATGAGGTTGAAACAAGTCACATTTTGATATCAATTCGATTGTATTTCACTTTGACGATTTCAATTACGGAAGACGGACCGCAACCAGGAAAAAATGAACACCTGAATGAAATGGTGTTGTAATTAAAAATCATGTACTGATGTACAACCCTGACAAATATTATTATTATAAATTTTATATCCTATTTTTTTTTAACCTGACGATGTGCATGCCATGGCGTGACAACGTATATGCAGCTACGCCTCTGCCTGTTGATTATCAAATGGGGAACCCATTACAACAAGGCAGGTGACCCTGTGATTTGTATATCCAGTGTTATCTGCCCTTGTTTCGGCATAGTACATAGAAATTTGGTTGATTGATTGATTTTTGGTGTTTAACGCCACTTTCAACAATATTTCAGCTATATCATGGCGACCAGTTTTAGTGGTGGAGGAAGCCGGAGTACCCGGAGAGAACCACCGACCATGGGCAAGCAACTGGTAAACTTTATCACTTGCGGTTGCGAGTCGAGTGTACCCTTTTTTGTAATTTACAAAGCCGGGCGCGAACCCACGCCGTATTGGTGATAGGCTTGTATGAGTTGTTAGATCCAGCAACCTAACTCATTGAGCCACCCGGGCCCTAGAAATTTGGGATATTGTTTTAGTATAATTAAAATTTCTCAATAACTATCAAAGCTATTAACTTGAAACTCAATACACTTGTAGAAAGTGTTGACCCCGTTCTGTTGAAAAGAGAAGACAACTTTATCCAGCATTTTATATGAGTTATTTCCCTTATTTTACTTGCATTTTCTTTTTCTAAAAATACGATTTTCTTAATATAAACTATGATAGGCATTAAAATGAAACCACACATACCTGTTCACTATCAAAAGGGGGAACACATTACAGATGGGCAAACCCCCCCACTCCCAGCATACAACCCCCCCCCC
>MJUT01014075.1:154733-186936 GCA_002080005.1 Gigantidas platifrons | reverse complement strand
AATCTGCTGAACATAGTTGGTGTGTTTGATAAAGTTGAAATCTGCTGAACATAATTTGTGTGTTTCATAAAGTTGAAACCTGCTGAACATAATTGGTGTGTTTCATAAAGTTCAAATCTGCTGAACATAATTGGTGTGTTTGATAAAGTTGAAATCTGCTGAACATAATTGATGTGTTTGATCAAATTGAAATCTGCTGAACATAATTGGTGTGTTTGATAAAGTTGAAATCTGCTGAACATAATTTGTCTTTGATAAAGTTGAAACCTGCTGAATATAATTGGTGTGTTTGATAAAGTTGAAATCTGCTGAACATAATTGGTGTGTTTGATAAAGTTGAAATCTGCTGAACATAATTTGTGTGTTTCATAAAGTTGAAACCGGCTGAACATAATTGGTGTGTTTCATAAAGTTGAAATCTGCTGAACATAATTGGTGTGTTTGATCAAGTTGAAATCTGCTGAACATAGTTGGTGTGTTTGATCAAGTTGAAATCTGCTTAACATAATTTGTGTGTTTGATAAAGTTGAAACCTGCTGAACATAATTGGTGTGTTTGATAAAGTTGAAATCTGCTGAACATAATTGGTGTGTTTGATAAAGTTGAAATCTGGTGAACATAATTTGTGTGTTTGATAAAGTTGAAATCTGCTGAACATAATTTGTGTGTTTGATAAAGTTGAAATCTGCTGAACATAATTGGTGTATTTGATAAATCGTGATATTATGCTTGTAAAAAGAAAGTTTGAACAGTGATGGTCATCAATTCCACCAATATTAACAAAACAAACAATAACCTCGCATCTTAATTGAACTCACTGACGTTGAATATCCAGGCCCTGTCTCAAACATATGGCGGGGTTAAAACGGTTATAATGTGTTAGGGTTATGGTGTTTGACGCCACTTTCAACAATATTACAGCTATATCGTGACGGCCAGCTTTTATTGGTGGAGGAAACCGGTGTATCAGGAGAAAACCACCGACCTGCCGTAAGTCACTGACAAATTGTATCGAGTACACCTCGCCTGACCGGGGTTCGAACTCACAAATTTAGTGGCGATAGGTTCTGATTGCATAGGCAGTTGTAAATACAACTACAACACGATCACGACCACGACAGTCCACACAGATATGAATGGTTCGTTTTGCTTTAGTTTTCTGTGTAGTTATTTTTAGCTTTTGACTTTTTTCGTTTGGTCATTATGTTGTCTGTCCTTATTTGATTTACGGATTCCGATTACCCCCCTTTGGTATTTTCAAACTGTCCTTATATATACCACGGTTTTTACGAATTAACTTATTTAAACAAATGAATCGGAAGGTCGAGTTTTTAAACAACTTACTGAGTAAGACACGCGGTCTATATGTGTTGTAACAGACATAGATTGACATTTTGTACAAACAATAGGCCAAAGCATATGAAGCATGGACTGCTCTCCCTTCCGGAGCACCCGAGTTCACCCTCGGTATTCAGTGGGTGCGTGTTGATCGATCTTTAGTTTCTGTGCTATGTTTTGTCGATGTTTTTTTTCCTTTTTTTCTTTCGGTCATTGTATTGTCTGTCCTCCGATTTACGGTTTCTGATTGCCCCTTTGGTATCTTCAAATCTTGTCTTTGTCCTTTTTCTTTCGGTCATTGTGTTGTCTGTCCTTTGACTTACGGCGTCTGATTACCCATTTGGTATCGTCTTTTCTGAACGTATGAAATGACAGCTTGTACAAGTACGTTCTGTGCCATTCACTCTTATGTCTGAAGGGGGATAGGCTTAACCTATTATGGTTGGTTTGTTTATTGTGTCTAACGCCACTTTCAACAATATTTCAGCTATATCATCTTGGTCAGTTGTATTGGTGGAGAAAACCGGAGTACCCGGAGAAAACCACCAACCTGTCGCAAGTCACTGACAAAACTTTATCACATAATGTTGTATCGAGTACACCTTGCCATGCGCGGGGTTCCAACTCACAACGTTAATTTCTCAGGTAGTTGTTAATACAACTACCGCAGGATCACGATCACAGCATTTAGACCCGCAAGGTGTACCCTAGTATACGCCCCATCCATTTGTATTTGGATTCAACAAAGTTTTAATGTGATTAATTAAGTATTTTCTCATGTTTCTATATAAAATAAATTCCAGATAATAGACTGCTGGTTTTCTACAAACGATTTTTAAAATGGTTAATTCGCAAAAAAAAAAAATCAAAGGAAAAACGTTATTTATGTTACAAGAATCAAAACATAAACTTGTTTTATTTGAGTCATTAAAACTACACCGGTGAATCTCGTTATGTCAAACTCGGTTATCTCGAAATTTCGGCTTTCTCGATTTTTTTTTAAAGTCCCGAACAAATAGTGCTTTTCAACTGATTTTACTCCTTTTATCTCGAACTTCGATATGTCGAAATTTCGGTTGTCTCGAAGTAACTTTTCAGTCCCAAAGGTGAAAATCAATGCAAAACATGTTCGTTATGTCGAACTAATAATTAAAATAAATGCAAACAATGTTCGTTATGTCAAACTGATAATTAACCTCAATAAACAGATGTCAAAGTGTCAAATTTATGGCTTGCGTCATTCATCTTCTCTGTTAATAAATTTTGTTAATTGTTGTTATTATAAAGAAATGTGTAAACTAGCTGTTTTTAATTTTAAATGAAGCAATCAAGTGATAATTAAATTAAATCAGTTAAATCACTAACAATTATTTATTCTGACGACTTTTCCCATATCATTTGATGTGGCAATCAAACAGGTGGTGCTTGGGTCATAGTAAAATACGGATCGATTATGTAATAAAAACATTGTGTATTGCCATATGACAATTGTTGATAAAGAGATTTCAATCTTCAGAAATTCATTCTTACTTATTATTAATTATACTGAGTAAATTGCTTTTATATGTTTTATTAGTGCTTGATACATTTTGTTCCTATTTTATAATATTTTATATGCGTTTCATTGATACATTCGTTTCATTAAATATTTTGTATTCGTCAAATTAAAACATGTGTGTATTGCCTGCCATGATGTTTCCTTTGTATGATTAAACGTGAGTTTATCTTGTTAATAAAGTTATTCATTTATGTACAGTTCGTTGTTAGTTGATTAATTATTTTATCATTGTAAATGAACGATAAAAACATTACTGATTTTCAATACACAAGAAAATAACATATGAATTACACAAAACAAAACAAGGAAGTATGCGACGATAGTGTCAACATTACACAAAACAAAACAAGGAATTATGCGACGATAGTGTCAAGGAAATAAAATTAAAAAAGAAACATGCACATACCAAATTAAAAACAACTGATATGGATATCAAAAACTAAAAAAAAAAACATCATGAGGTCGGAAAATTGATATAACATTCCAAATGGAGTTACTTCCCCTTTCATGGACATCGAATTCTTGCACTCCTCTTTAGTCGAACTACGGATAACTCGAATTTTTTTCTCGGTCCGCTGTGGTTCGAGATAACGAGATTCAACTGTAGTATATTTTACAAGGTAAAATACCTACCCAATCTGTAAATATATTGATGGCATGAAGACCAGGCTTCCTATACCACATTTGACACAAGTATTTACAACAGGAAAAACATAACAATTTGTTATTTCGGGTTGTTGTAGGAAATATTCAACTAAAACATCGATCACCTTTCAAACATAAATCATTCGAAAACGATGTTGATAGACAATAATGAACACACGTGGATCACAATATACAGTACATCTATTGTGTGTATTGTTTGTTACAGAAAATAAACTCGTCAACATTTTCTTTTGGTGGTAAATTCTTTCTCAAATTTTCAACTTGAAGTTGCTGTTCTCGTAGTTTCTCTTTCAGTTTTCGAATGCGCTCCCCTGCCGGACTCTCAGATGAAGGCACGTGACTGCCAATTTCAGGTATTATTGTCTTAAGCTTTGCAGATTGTCTCTCGGCTTGTGCGCTTTGTGTTTCCTCGTCACTATCAGTATCACTTGCATTATTCGGAACGCCTTGGAACGATTCAACTGCTTTTTCGTATTCTTTGATATTGTCTGGTTCATTTTTAATAACAGTTCCGGTTGAGGGTATGACATTCGTTGCCGCAGTAATCTGAGATTGAGATTTAGTATTTTCAGATTCCGCGAGAGTAGAGTATAACAATGGAGTCTGAGTTAATGCTGTTGCTCCTGTAGTTGAACTATTCGTAAAAATATTTGTAGGATATGGCTTATTGGTGCTATTACTATTTGATATTATAGGAATAATAACTTTTTGTTTAGGAAGAGGTGAAGGCTGTTTCAATCCAGGTTTAGGGGCTAGTAATCTTGTCATCGCTGTCGAGGGTGATGTTGCAGTTGATGTTACTGTTTTTTGCAGAATATTTGCTTGATGTGGTAGTTTTCGTTGATCATTTAGTGGGCTACCCACTATCTTAGGCTGAATTGGTACATTTAGTTTACTGCTCACTGTCTTCAGAATTGGCAATGTCGGTTTACTTTGTGCACCTTGAGTTACTTTACCCTGATTTGGCAGTTGGGATTCATTTTGTACTCTCTGTATTATTTTACCTTTATTAGTAACTGCTTGAGTTCCACCAATATTCATTAAGAAGGTCTTCTGATTAGATGTCGGTTCTACTTTCGGATTGGTAGCTTTAGGTTGTGCTATGGAAGACCCTGGTCGTGTAGCGGCTATGTCCATGACAAAGGCCTTTGGTACGACACTATTACCATCCGTTGGAATCAGCACAACTTTGTCCCCAACAACCAGTTGGAAAAACTTTTTCGTATTTTCAAGTTTTGCCAACTCTCCAATCGCAGATGTTAGCTTTGGATTCGTGACACATCCCTGTTGAATTGTTTTAATGAATGAACCTGTTGCACTGGAAACTGGACTATTTAGCGTTTTCTTTGTTGGTTGTGTTACTTTGGAGGTACCACGCTGACTTGCAGTTTTAGAAACAGTCTTAGATGAAACACTGCTTCCTGGTAACTTAGATACATGCACTGTATTACTTTCGTGGTTGATTGTGGTGTTTTGTTCTGGTAGTTTAACACCCGGTGTAGTGTCACTAATTTGTTCGTCTTGGGACGAAAGCTTGGTTCCTTTAGGGACATCCATTATAAAATAATCGCTATATTGCTGATTAGGCTTTCTCATCCTGCCTGTTAGGCTACAGGGAATTGTATTCACATCAGAAGCTCTTGTATCATTTTCAGCGTGTTTCTTGTTTCCAGTTTGTGGCGCGCTTGTCGGATTTAGCGCGGGCGGCATATCCATTACCGTAGAACGTCCATGAGTTTTGTGTGGTTCATCATTTGCACATTCCTCAATCGATCCAGTATCGTAGGGTATAAGTTGTGGAGGTAAACCAGTTGGGCTTCTAGACGTGTCTGCTGATGAAGGGTTGCCTATCGTTTGTCCCCCATAGGGTTCCAAATGCGGCGGAGAGGGATCATTTATTGCAGTTTTCTTTTTCTTTTTCGTTCTACGATTAGACTTTGGTTTGCTGTTTTTGGCATTTTCCCTTGCTTCTTTATCAATTTGTTCTTGTGTCCTGAGTTTCTTCTTAGTTCTTGCGGTCTGTGGTCGTTTCGGTCTAATATCAGTTTCTTCCATTGAATTGTTTATTTTCGCATGCCAATCTACCAGGACAGGTGTATCATTAATATTTATTTGTAATGTCGGAGGAATTATACTAACCATCTTGATGTCTTCCTTACATTCAGATTTTTCAATCACTTCCGGTAAGCACTTCTCAGCCACTGACATGACTAGATCATGATCAATTTGACAGGTGACCTCATCTTGCTTAACCCTTTTCTTACTTATTAATTTGTGAAACTCACGCAAATCTTCATTTTTGTAGATAAACTCGGAGGAAAGGAAGGAATTCGGTTTACGTTTTCTAGATGGGCGTCTTGTTGGTTGTACCGCTATTTCTGTTGAGTATTCTCCCGTTAAACCAATATTATCTTTTTCGTTGTCACAACTAGGTTCTTGCTTTACAATCGCATTGTTACACGCTTCTGTTAATCTATTCCGAATGTCTTTCTCGATGAAATTATTCACCCGAACGGAACATTGTTTTATTGGTACTGGACTGTTACGAAGGAGCTTTTCAAAATCATAATTATTTGTTTGTGGTCTCGTGGGTGTCTGACATTCTATAGACGGACTAACTATCTCTTCAATATCAGTCGATGACCCGATCGTAGTTCCGGCCAGAGAGAAGACGGCACCAATAACTAAACCAGAAGACGATTCACACGAGGTTTCAGTCATATTTCTAACCTGCAAAAACAAGCAAGGTCAGAGGTAAATGTATGCAAAGTAAACCTATGGTCGGAGAACTGTCTGGGGTGACACTATCTTTGTTTTGATATTTACCTTAGAGCAAGAAACATTAACCTTTGTAAATTTAAACGCCACGATATGGCTGAAACACTGCTAAAGTTGGTGTTAAACACCAACCAATCAATTTCTATTTTGACCGTATTTGGTCCCTTATTTCATGAAGATTAAAGACTACAACAGCCGAACGCACAATTGGCCTGCGTTACAATAACGTAAATACATTGTACTTTAACATGAAATCCAACACCCAATTCTATTACAATTGTTCTTAAAAAAAAAGGGGGGGGGTCACCTTGGAAGTACTAAGTATAATACGAACCACGGAACATCAACAAAAATACAACAAACTTAGTATGGATTCATACCAACAAGGTTGTCACTGCCAGAATTTATATAGTGCATAATATTTAACAACATTTCCCTAAGAGGGAAGGTTTGAGCCCATAAAAATACTTTAACCCACCACTTGTTTATGAAGTGCATGTACCAACTTAGCTGCGGAACCTAACTCTTTATGGTCCTGTTTTTTTTCTTTTTTTTTTGCGGGAAAAAGGACCATAAAGAGCTACGGTTCCGTAGCTAGTACCAACTGACCAAACCAGGAAATGGATCGGTCATGCATATATGTGTACGATTTTTTAATTGGGTGAGTGAGTGATTGTTGCTTTAACGCCAATTCAGCAATTTTCAGCTATATTGTGTCAAGAACAAGTTAATTTTCAACGAGATGATGAGATTCGTTTTGAACTAGATCAACATACTAAGCTGGATTTTAATACTGCTAGCCCACTGGAACAACAGTTCGCGAATAGACATGTCGCCTCACTCATTATAATGATTCCGAGCTAACCCGTATTTACTCATTCTCCTTAATGCTGCATGCTTAGCGGATTTTATATCAATTTTATATTCTTTGGTTTGACCCGATCGGGGCTCGAACCCACGATCTACCGCGCTCGGGGTGAGTACACTAACTATTACACCACCGACGCGCGGGCTTTTTAATTGGATTTTGAAATTGTTCCGACAGTGTATTATTTTTTGGGCCTCATTTTGTTTTTTAAAATTGCATCATTTTCCTTCTTCTTTGGTTTTATTCTGTTTTTCATCTTACTGATTATGGTATCTGGGGTCGTGATCGTGTGGTAGTTGGATTTTCCTATACTTCTAGTGCTTATCGCCACTACGGAAAACTCGACTCGCAATTCTCCCATTCCTAGTGATGTGTATTTGACATATAACTTCATTATATTACTGAAATATTGTTGTGACTGGCGTTCACTAAAAAAACAATACAATTAATGATACAATTAATGCTACAGGTTTTAATTAAATCATGCAACATGAAAGCATTCTTTTCCTTTGATCTTTTTATGATTTATATATCAGAATGTAAGTAACAGCTAAGGAACTGTGAAATAATACATGCAGATCTATGCGAAATATTGCACACTTTGAATATGCTCTGTAGTTCTATTACTCCCAGAGAGCCGTGCAATAATCACGGTCCCAAATGCATGGCTTCATGTTACAAATCATATACCACGGATTTCCGAGCTAAACGGTTAAACAATCTCCGTCTTCGCGTTCGATTGTTTAACTGTTTAACTCGGAAAACCGTGCTATAAATGGTACTACTTATCCATGACTATCATTGGTCTAGTACTTTAGGCATCAATGGTCTAAAATGTCAACAGTATTGTCATCAGTAGGGTACCGTACAATGGACAAAATCGTATTGAATCCGTGACCTTCATTTGATATAGAATTGAAATCTGCGGATGTAAGCCGAATGCAGTAAAGTATAGATGGCCTCCAGTCAAACTCGATGAGCGCCCGATTTGTAGCTTAGCTTATGTGAATAAGTAATCGAATAATTACCAACGATTTCTAGCTGAAAGTTGCCGATTGAGAAATACAGCCAGCTTAATTTACATCAAACAATACACATTCTTCAGGAATGTAGCTACAAAAGGGGTAAAGCTAAAAAGGAAAAAGAATACCATGGCAAAAAAAAAAGGACAAATATCAACAATGGTCACTAACAAACATTACAAAAAACACAATACACTGAGCAACACGAATCAACTACAACTCGGATGCTCCGGAAAGATAAGAGGGGGTGGTGTATAACCCCACTTTCAACAGTATTTCAGTCATATTGTCGAGTTCAGTTTTATTGATGGATGAATCCGGAGAAAACCACCGACCTGCCGCAAGTCACTGACCAACTTTTATCACATAATGTTGTAGCAAGTACACCTCGCCTGAGCGAGATTCGAACTTACAACTTTAATGGTGATAGGCACTGATTGCACGGGTAGTTGTAAATCAAACTACCATACGATCACGACGGCTCCGGGAATGATAAGAAGTGTCTGCTTCACATCCATCGATTGTTAGTGTTTTATTTAAAAAACCTTTTGTAAGAAGTCGCGCTTTTCATGTTTAAGTCGAGTCCATTCTGATTCTATTAGGTTGTTCAAAGCTGCAAATATTCTGGGAGTGAACTCAGGTGCTCGGGAAGGGTAAGCAGTTCCTGCTTCTTATAAGACACCGGCGTGTACCTTAATATCCTCTCTCATATTACAAAAAGGTGTACTCGAAATGTATTTATTTCCCTGAAGTTTACATGTCTGCTTTATCTCTGTTACCAATTGTTATAATGTTAAATGTAGTTTATTTCAGTATATGTCAATGTATGTATATCATGTAAATAACGGAGACGGCAACCTAAATTGTATAATTTGTGCCCGATCCTTTTGTCTTGTTTATGACAAAATAAATATGTTTAAATCAACCAGTGTGTTACTCATAATAATATAGTCAAGTCAGGTAAAGGTCGTGTCGGTGATAGAGTAAAGAAAAAAAATATATGTAAAAAGAAAAAGATCCATTGTCATTTGAGATATGGATATTTGGTAACGGTTAACCAGATTATGTAGCCCAGGTGGCTCAATGAGTTAGGTCGCTGGATCTAACAACTCATACAAGCCTATCACCAATACGGCGTGGGTTCGCACCCGGCTTTGTAAATTACAAAAAAGGGTGCACTCGACTCGCAGCCGCAAGTGATAAAGTTTACCAGTTGCTTGCCCATGGTCGGTAGTTCTCTCCGGGTACTCCGGCTTCATCCACCACTAAAACTGGTCGCCATGATATAGCTGAAATATTGTTGAAAGTGGCGTTAAACACCAAAAAATCAAATCAAATCAAATCAACCAGAATATGATATGACCCCAAGCCGAAGCGGTATGTTTTTAGAATGTTAGTACATCCCTATAAAAAAGATACAATAAGCATCCACTTTAATTAGTTGATTACCCATAAAACTAGCTTAACCACTTTTTATTGAAGTGCATGTACCAAGATCAGACATCAGTTGACTTCTAATGATACAATTTAGCAGTGGCCATCGTGGTTCTGATCGTATCGTAGTTGGATTTACAACTACCTATGCAATCAGTGCCTATCATCACTAATGTTGTGAGTTCGAATCCCACTTAGGCGAAGTGCACACGATACAACATTATGTGAAAAAGTTTATCAACAACCTGCGGCTTGTCGTTTTCTTCTGGAACTCCAGTTTCCTAAACTAATAAAACTGACCACCAGGATATACTGAAATATTGTTGAAAATGGCGTTAAACACCATAACCCGCCTCTAATGATAGCTACTGATAAAGATGTAATAAAATGGGGGGGGGGGGTGGAACCTACACTATCGAAACAGTTCCGATATCCAATAGAAAAATTGGTACCCCTAAAACACAAATTACATGACAGACTACTTTGCTAACTATGTACATGCATTTCAATATCAAGTGGCGGCCGAGGTTAAACTAATTCTATGCAATGGTTTTAACAACGTTGATGCTAACCTTTGTTTCACTTGTGATTGTCAAACTGTACTCTGGAATGTAACTCTCTTGTAATCTACAAATAGAAATAAGACAACAGTCAAATTAAAGCCGCTAGTGTTGACAAAGCAAACTCGGATTACCGGTATAGCATCATATCCTCATTCCAACCGTCCCCGGAACACAATGAACAGTGAATAATCTTAAAAAAAAAAAAAAAAAAACAATACTAAAGTAATCTAATTAAATATGAAAAAAATGTCGATTATGAGAATACGAAAATGTCACAATATAATTGAAATATTGTGGAAAGTGGCGTTAAACAGCATAAAAAAGATTATACAAAAATGTATATTTATCAAACTGTTAGATTGCTAGATATATTTGTATTTTGTTCATGTTTTATCTCCCAATAAAATACACAACCGCACCGGATGTACACATTCCCATTACGGGTAAGATTCTTCCGCAGAAAATTAAATAGTAAAAACAAAAATAGAACCATGTTATTCTTTTCAAATAATAATGTAGTAAAAAGATAGATATAGAATTTAGTGAGCACAACCGTTTCCTGAATAACATTAGTCCTATAAAGGTACAAAAGTTATGTAACGGGATGGGTAGAAACAGACTGAAATTGGGACTTTTAATAACATTTTCTAATGAACATGCGTTACAGTGAAAATAAATGAAGTAAATTCAGAGAGTGATTTTTAATTAAATATATGAATGACATTTTTTTTTTGTGTATAGTATAATAAAAATAAGTTTGTTTGTTGTTTTTTGTTTGTTTGTTGTAACTAAAACAAATTAGAACACACTGTCAAATGTATGCAAATTTTGCACTATTGTTCAAAACTCGTAATTGTCACCCGTAAAAAGTACTTATTAGAAAAATATGAATATATTGTATTTAAAAAAATTACCTGCACGGCAAATATTCTTTATTTGAAGTATAACAGCAACACCTGAAATTAAAAAAGAAATACAATCACATTAAATAATTTTTTTTCCATTAATAAAAGTTTGAAGATTCCAAAAAGGTAATCAGAAGCCGTAAATCAAAGAAAGACAGACGAAAACGGAGGCTAAAATAAAAGGGACAGACAACGACATACAAAACACTGCATTTACAACTAAATCGTAAATCAAAGGACAGATAATGCAGTGGCCAAATATCTGAGTTACACTAATGGTGGTTCTATAACGCCCAGTTACAAAATGTGCTGCTCTTGTTTGCGCCATTTCCAATTCTCTTATGTTTTTCTGTGTAAACTCTGCTCCTGTATTATACAGGCATACTCCATAATCGGTCTAACTAGTGTAGTGTAACATTGTGCCTTGATCTTACTAGGACAGGAGCTGATGTTTCTGCTCAAAAAAGCATTGATGTTGTTCGCCTTCTAAGTCACTGTGCCTATGTGATAAATTATGGCTGATGTTATGACATTCTAAACTAACTCCAATGTTTTCCCATATATGGAGTAAATCTTGGCAATTGGCTTCCTTTTGTTTGTTACTCGTAGTACCTCACACTTGTCAGGATTGAACTGCATAAGCCAGACGTCTTCCCATTGTTGCAGATTATCAAGGTCTTTTTGGAGTAAGACTCTTCCATCTTCTTCTAGTCCTATATGGGCGTGAGATTGGGAGGGGCCTAGCGAAATAGCATATGGCCTTTCTTCATTTAAATACGGCACTGAGCATTGTAAACCATAACACTTGAAGTATGTAGCGGAACACGAACCATTGTCAGTTGTGTTCGACTTGTGTATAATATCTTGACTGATATAATGTCTATGTGGAGATAGGGTTATGGTGTCTAGCGGCGCCATTTTCAACAATATTTAAATCATATCGTGGCGGTCAGTTTTATTGGTGGAGGTACCCGGAGAAAACCACCGACCATGATTATGGTGTATCAAATACACCTCACCAGAGCAAGATTCGAACTATTCGACTTGTGTATAATGAATTGACTGCTATAATGCCTATACGTACGTCTGATTTGAAAACAAATGATTGGTTTGCATTTCATATTATTATATATAATTACATTATGCATTCAATTCATTTAAAATGCCAAATTTCGTGGACGAAAATGTTTGATTAAATGTGACATAGGAACTGCAATCAATCTAGTTAAAATGTTATTGTTAATATTGAACCATTTTTTTGGTTGATTTAAACATATTTTATTGTCAAATATATACAAGAGGATCGAACACAAGTTTTACAATTTATATGAAGTTCTATATTATTTATAGGGGTGTAAAAGACTGACAGAAGTACATTGTTCAATGAAGAGCTACCACACTCTTCAAACAAATTGTACTTCCGTCAACTGTTTTACACACCAATAAAAAAACAACACAAAATTGCATTCAATTCTGAAGTGTTTTTTAATCGTAAATATCATCTCTATTTTGTTCCATCTTATCAAAATTAAATCTCCTCATTTGCCATCCCCCCTTTTTTTTTTCTTTGTCACACACAGCGACAACAAAGATGGGGGCAAGTAATGAGATCTTAATTTTAATTAATTTCAGGGTTGTAGCTACATTGACACACAAACACATCATTTGAATAAGCAAATGTTGACATCTTCAGGGGCGGATTCAAGGGGGGGGGGGCTTACCCCCCCCTAAAATTGGAAAAAATACGATTTTTTTGTGTAAAATCTTGATTTTTCACACGAAAAAAAACAACAAATTTCGCGTCTCCCTCCGCTCGGCGCGATTTTTTTAAGTGCGCCCCCTCACTTGAAATCTTGGATCCGCCCCTGATCTTTATGATCAGTAGATATATTGCGAGTTCGAATACCGTTCATGGTTAGAGGGCCCGGGTGGCTCAATGAGTTAGGTAGTTAGAATACCTAACAACTCATACAAGCCTATCACTAATATGATGTGGGTTCGTGGCCAGCATTGTAAATTACAAAAAAGGATACACTCGACTCGCACCCGCAAGTGATGTTTTACCAGTTGTTTGCCCATGGTCGGTGGTTCTCTCCGGGTATTCCGGATTCTTCCACCACTAAAACTGGTCGTCATGATATACATGTAGCTGAAATATTGCTGAAAGTGGCGTTAAGCACCAAAAATCATCAAATCCGTTCATGGCAAAGTGTATCCGATACAACATTATGTCATAAAGTTTGTCTAAAGGTCGGTGGTTTTCTCTGGGTGCTCCTGTTTCCAACGATATTGGGGGGGGGGGGGTGGTGCTGTCACAATATAGCCATTTTCTGTGGGCTATGAGATAAAACCATGTTTACACTGTTGTCAATTCTCTCTGTATAGACCCCATTGTCTATCAGCTATGTATCTTTCATGGACCATCCTAGATATTCATGTATATTTTTAAAAAAAATCAGTAACCAGACTGTATTTATGTTCACCTCATGCTTCATTTTTTTAGATACTTTAAAAATACAATACATGTAGGTACATTTTAGTTCTAAATTCACTTCGTTTTTTTCAGTTTGCTTTGTTTTTTTTAATAAAAAATATTATTTTATTTTATTACATATCTTAACTATTTGTTCTGTGTCACATGTGTTGCCAAATGTGCATATTATGCCTTTCATCTTTAAATAAACATAAAAATGATATCCATTTACCTTAACATTATATGGATGTGTTGTGTTTCCAGAAATTGTACCAAAAGTAAGCCATTATTTTGTAGTGTTTTTAGTATGGGTATTAACGACTTAAATTTCCAGTCCCATGCTGCCCCTACAATGAAAGTGTCTATGTCCGTGTCCTATTTTGAAATTATAATATCATTCCAGTATTGGCATCATTATAAACAATTAGGAATTGATAATATCTGACAATTAATAATAAAAACAAAGTTCCCTCGCATCTTTATTAGAGTTGTCATATGCATTCATAAAATGACATACATGTACAAGTACTCTCTCATTACACAAATATCATGCATTTAATTACCGAATTTCTGGGGGAACACTATTTTGATTTCCAAATCAATGTGTATTTTTCATGCATCCTCATTGGAATCAGTTTATAAATAGTAAATAAACTTATTTTGATATGATTTCTTTCATATTTGTGGTAACTACCATTTATTTTCCGCAAGTCCCCCACCCCCCCTTTTTTGTTTTTGTTTAAGTACGTATTATTAATCAAATTTGATAACATATTGACAATAATCAATTATGTTCTCATTTTCTCCCTAACAAGTAAAGTGAGTAATGAATATTAAACTACTTAGTCGAAATCAAATCATTATGGACTTCTAACGATAGTCGTCCGGAAATTAGTAGTCGTTCCTTCTTTTTCCGGTGTTTACAGAACGCTACAATAAGGAAACATTTATCAATTATTTCATGTTCTTCTTCGTCAATATTAAGTATTTTTTGTTAATAAACATATATTTACATAAATATTGTTAATGTATTCATATATATTTAATTTTAACTGTTGTTTTAACATAGTATTAGTTACTATTTTATCTACCTATATTATGACCGATATATTTGTAATGGACAACAATGGCGGCGGATTTGTTTACATATTTTAACAAGTGTGCTCGAGGAAACAAGATTAGTCATTGACGCATTAGAAGATTATTTTATACACCGAGGATTTTATAACGAATAAAGGATTTGTTTATTTGTTAATGTAGAAATTTCATCAATGTAATTGCCTTTGATTACTTGTAGAATATAACATCATTTTACGTATACGTATTCGCTGAGACAGTACACAATTACGGAGAAAAAATGTGTATTACACATTCGACCGTTGCATATGTTAATATTTCCTTTGTGACAAATAAATAATAAATTAAAACCTTTTTCATGAATATGCTGCTTCTGTCTATAACTGTCGTTGATCCTGTGAAATTGTCTTTAAATATGATATTGATAAACCATGCTCGTTGACTTCATAATCTCAAAATGGCGGATGGTGTTCTTCCGGTGTTAACACTTCAAGATATCTGTTTCACGCGTAGGATAGTGGATTACGATGAAAGAAATGTGTTTTTATCAACACACGTACATGATTCTTTAATATTTGTATATATTTCTTTATAATAAATAAACAATATTTAAACAGCTTTTCTGTTTTTTAAACCACTGTGTGAAACACATTGGATATATATAGAACAATTATCAGTATCACCACTGCCATCTTAGCGCATGGGCAGTTGCCCAGGACCCCATGCTAATCTATGTATGTTGTGTACGGCATGTTATTTAATGTTTAAACACTGATTTTGTTGGAAGTACTAATACAATAAATACGTTTAATTTTATCGACCATTTACATTTGTATCAGTCCTGTGAATGGTTGTGTAGGTATGGGCACCAGTGCACTGTTTTTCCCTGGGGCTTACAATGCTGTTAAGACGGCCCTGTATATCAATACCAGGTCATTCGTGAAATTTTACTTCCTTGTTCTGTCTGTAACAGGGCTGTTAGCTAACATGTTAATGTTCATTGTAAAAACAGACACCCACAACAACAGCTTGTCATTATAAGTAAGACAGACAAATGTATTGGAAGATGGAAAATATAGTGGGATTTTTAAAATAAAATAGTAGCCCGTGAGTTCATGTCCACCGTGCGCACCGACGAAAAAAAGACAAATAGAATGCGTTGTCGATTACATATAAATACAGTTGTGACGTTTCTATGTTATGCTCCTTTGGGTCATGTTACTGGTTTTGGTGGTATCTTGAGATCCAGGTGGCATGGCATTTTGGTTTTATTCAAAATATATTCTTAGAGCAGTAAAATATAGATTCCTGGAATTTTCGTGGCTATGACATGATATACGTAAATAACTGTAGTATGTATTGCATGCACAGTGTCAGCTTTACGTATAGGCGTTGACGACTTTAACCTACATTTTGTCAGGTCCTCAAAATCTAGGGGTCATCCGACCAAGGTGTATATTATTGTTGACACTGTCAGATGCCTCCTTACATATGTTGTTATAATAAATACACCGTAGTCTTTAAATTCAAATTGTTTAAAACATTCTTCCATCTTTCTCTAGTGATGACGGGGTTTTGGGAAGGGCCTCACAAGTGGAATAGCATGGGGCCTCTCTTTATCTTACGCCAGTACTGTGCATACCTAATTTGATATTATCAACTGAAGCACGCAATATTCGCCACCAAAGATAAAATCTAATACCCCAACCTCTAAACGAAATTAAAAAAATATATTGGAATTCGCCTTTGACACAAAATATAAGTGAATACTATAACAGTATTTCCTAGTTAAAAATATCAAATTTCTCCCAAAAAACATGGATGTATATTTATTTCGTATTTGTACTTTTATTATATTTTTTTTTTACAGCAAACTAATAATGAAAACACAACACAGATTATAAAACATAACTTCTATACACAGACAGCTTCACAACAGTGGCGGCGTTTGGCATGGAATTGCTCTCTCCTCCTACCCCAATTTTTTAAACATTTTGTTTACATAATTATTTTCAATAATATTTTCTATTATTTCATCTCTATTTTTTTCTTTTACCTAACGTGGTCCATATTCAAATATCTTATCGGTAGCAACATCTATCATATACCGGCCCTCTATACTTTTGTGGATAATGGTTTTAAGAGTACATTAAGGTAATTCCTTGCCAAAAGCGTCTGTGAAGCCCCCATAAAAAATAGTGTACATATAGGTTTCAGTTATCATTTCTCTAATGTTATTAGAGTACCCCTTCCACTAAATCATCCTATATTTTTAACCTGACAATTAACTAAACATTTAAGATAAATAGTAGCTCTCAGTCTGCTTTGTTTTATTACACGTACAGGGGCATATGAGCTGGGTGAGGGAGATGACACTGTGACTGAATTTGGAACATGGGAGCAAAGAAACAAGATTTCAAAATTCAAGATTTTATTGATAACACTCAGACACATAAATGTGTTACACGAGGACATAACATATATGTAAGACTCAGATCGACGTCCAGCCTCTGATCGACGTCCAATCCTCAAATCGGCGTCCAATCCTCAAATATATGGCCGTTTTTCACTTTCTCAAATCGACGTCCAATTACGCCACTGACGTATACTTCAAATGACGTTACACCTGTTTGGACATGGTTTTGAAACAATGATTGAAAAGGGACAAGACCAGATTCAGAGTACATTGTACATTCTACTTTAGCGGAACCTAACCCTAATCCTAACTTAACCCTAACTCTAACCTTAGCCCTAACCCTAAACCTAACCCTAACCCTAACCCTAATACTAATCCTAACTCTAACCCTAACCCTAGCTCTAACCCTAACCTTAACCTTAACCCTAGCCCTAACCCTAACCCTAAACCTAAACCCCAACCCTAACCCTAACCCTAATCCTAACCATAAAAATAACCATAATCCAAATCCTAACCTTAACCCTAAATAATATGAATGGGGAAATGCTTTAAAAACACAAAACAAAAAACAACAACTTTAAGAGACAGATAAAAAAAAACAACAAAAACACGCAAAACAAAACTGTCATTACAATTATTTTTTATGGCAAACTTTGATCGTGTAAAGGGGCCTATAGATATGCGAGTTTGGAAAGGACTCCGATTTGAGAATGTATCTTGAGATAATGACGTCAGTGGACGTCGATTTGAGGAATGGATGTCGATTTGAGTCCGGACGTCGATCTGAGTCTATCATATATACAGTATTACAGAAGAAATTTGTCATACCGGCATAAGGGTAAAGTTAAAATAACCCTTTGTTGTAGTTTTTGAAAACTTACCACCCCCTTTTACGGTCTACTCCCTAACCGTCTTTACGGGCTACTTCGTAAATTTGTCCCCAACTTTTCGATCCACTCTTACACATCTGTTACTGAACATTAGTTCAATTGATTACGACTTTTTATAATGACAATTTAATTGATTACAAATGTATTTCGATTTTTTTCATCCGACATAATATATAAGTAATCGATCGAATGGTTGTTGTTTAACACCAAACGTTCAATTCCTTAGCGAGAACAAGCTACATTCGATGATGATGATGATGATGATGATGAGTGTCTGCTTTCTGAATCAACGCGGTTTTAAAAGTTGGATATTTATAGTGCTAGCTCACTGAAACAAACAGTCCGGGGTAGACTTGTTGCTCCACTCGGACACATTATTCCGAGTCATCCAGTCTTTGTTCTTATTCCTTATTGTTGCGTGCTTAGATGAGAAACAGCAGTTAGTATAAATTTCATGGTCTTTGGTTCGTCATGACAGAGGCTCGATCCCAGATCTACCACACTCGACGCGAACTGTGGACACGATCATGTAAAATCATCCAAAAGTCATTATTATTTAAACTATATGAATTTCAGGGGGGAGGGAATATATATATACAAATATTTTTAAATTCGAGATTAAACTCTTAAAACATAAATATGTCGCATCAAAAGGTCCTGGCTAACATCTGCATGAAACCATGTGACAATTATACAGTGTCTTCTACAATCCGCAATTGTTCTTTATTTGACCCTTAAGAACTGATACCGATCAAAAATAAAGACATATTAATATATTGTCAGACTTGCATTTTAAAAGAACTATTTTTCTAAACGAGCGAATTTCACACTTGCATTTCAGTAGAACTATTTTTCTGAAGGAACGATTATAAATAAAAACACAAATTCTGTATATGACATGCAATCAGGATGTACATGTTATGAGTCAATTACATTACGACAAACAAATCATGATTATCTCCCCTCAAATCATAGAAGAGAGAACAAAAACCAAAAAATAAAAAAACCCAAACGAATAAAATAAATTACGCGATTGTTGACTTTTGTAGCCACATATATGCTAAGCTTTGTTTCAAATGCATTCTTAATTTCATTTAACAGGAATGTTTTAAAAATATATTTATTTGCGAGTATGTTAATATAAAAAAAATAATGATGTTTGTTCCAAACTTGCTACCTTTTCGTCTATTTTAAAAATCAATTAAGTTATATATCCAATCATAATCTTTAAATGAACGTACCCAATGCCTATAGTAAATGAGTATACCTTCTTTTCATATGAGCACGATAAGTGTGTGTCTTTTCAATTCGACAAATGGCGTTATTTATACTTCCGGTTTTCAGAAGATTACTCAAAGCTTAACATATTTAAACAAACCAAATATACTATACCTTCATCTTATTAATGTGAAATTAGAATTAAATGCATGCTCTTTATTTAGTTTTATTATTTCTTCTTTATCCCTAAACGGTATCTAATCATATAGATATTATGCATTATCATAAACGTTCACAAAATATGTTCGATTACCTCCCCTGTTACCAATAAAGAAAGTATATCAGTAAAATTATAAAAATAACTTGAAGATAAAGAGTTGTTAACATCATTCTCTTTGGTTTTTATTGTCTTTAACGTAAAAATATTGTTAAAAGAAATTGTGGTGTATATTTCACAAGATGAAAGTACAATGACATTATCCTAATTTTTGACTCCGTTTTAAGATAATAGGACAAATGCATATGTAATGAAAATATGAACACTCAACACCTAAAGAAAGTATGTCATGGATTTAGTTTATTTTCTTTACTTAAAAATTGTGATAAATTTTCTGTTTTGATAGAAACATTTTATTTTGTGTATTTATAAAAGTAAATAAACCTAAGCACAATTACACATCCTAAATAAAATCGGAGCCGTCGTCGTCGTGATCGTATTGTAGTTGGATTTACAACTACATATGCAATCGGTGCCTATCACCA
Source organism: Gigantidas platifrons (assembly GCA_002080005.1). Lineage (NCBI taxonomy): Eukaryota > Metazoa > Mollusca > Bivalvia > Mytilida > Modiolidae > Gigantidas > Gigantidas platifrons. Next base: position 166,968 of record MJUT01014075.1, on the reverse strand, counting down.
CTAATATTGTGAGTACGAATCCCGCTCAGTCTCGATACAACATTATATCATAAAGTTTGTCAGTGACTTGCCACAGGTCGGTGGTTTTCTCCGGACACTCCGGTTTCCTTCACCAATAAAACTGACCTAGCTCCACAATATAGTTGAACTATTGTTGAAAGTGGCGTTAAACACCATAACCCTAAACCATTACATATCCTAGATAAAAAACAAAAAGGCTCTTGGTAGTAAAGTACGATTTTTGTTTTGCATGAATACATCTCATTTGTTTGTTATTTTTTGTCTAATAGAGTACCTAAGATCCTTGTACGTTTAGATTACATTTGAAAAGAGATTAATGCAATATTGTTCACATGGTTAACATAGCGTTCAATCTACTCAACTGGAAAATTATTATCGAGATACTGCGGTTTTTTACACAATTTACGAAAATGCAAAATACACAAAAGTATCATAATTTTTGTGTATTTTGCATTTTCGTAAGTTGTTACAGTTATTCAAGTCCAAATATACAGTTCTACATAATAAATAAACGATTTTTAAAGGAGTGACTACTAGGCAATATTGATGTCACGTGAGTAGGATATTCATAGTCTTTCTACATACACAGAGGTATATGACTATTTTACATTAAACTACAGTTTTAACTTGTACCCCATACAACTTGCAGTGGTTGTCGTGGTCGTGATCACGTGAAATTGACCACCCAGGGACCGTCCCAGTTATGTGGGGCGTAAATTGGCGCATTTGATTTTGAACAATAAGCTGAAATATAAAATGATATTTCAGCAAATGGGCCATATTTGCATAATAGAATAAAATACAGGTAGGTGGTTTTCTCTGGTACTCCGGTTTCCTCCAACAATAAAACTGACTGCCACGATATAACTGGAATATTGTTGACAGTCAATGAACACCATACACCACCAACCAAGCACACATTTTTAAGAACACACAAACAAATATATTGAACGCCCATGCAATGATACGTAATTCACAGAACACTATCTTTGGTGATACGCTAGCATCTAACAGCATCCTAACCGCTTAACAACAATCACTCACTCATTATTTTTCACTGGCGATACACTAACATCTATATATAATTTAATTTGATGTGAATACTGCAATCCGATTGGCTGATCCACCTGGAGCAACACTGGTTATACTCGATAACCTGGGTTTGTACTGTGACGTCACCAACGTGTTCATCCGCTAACGACAAATTCAAATAGTCACATGAAATAATCGCAGTTAAAATCGAGGAATCATTAAATTTTGTTGTAAAAATTAAATTATAAGGAATATTTGAATTTGTTGAACAGGTTATACTTGCATAACCTGGTTTGGGTCAGCTTACGCTTTTCATAAACCGCTTCGCGGTTTATTAAGCGTAAAATGACCCAAACCAGGTTATATCGTATAACCTGTTCAACAATTTCAAACATTCTTTAAATAAACAACATCTCGTTTGGGTTCATGTCATGTAATCTTTCATTCACCTTTTGTCGTCCAATCATATGCAAGAAAGTTAAATATATTGACCAATTGAACAACAGCTCTTGACATGTGCTCGGTTTTTATATTTTAAGATTTCCTAGGAAGAAGAGTATGAAGATACCAAAGGGGTAATCAGAACCCGTAAATCGATGAAGGACATGCAACACAATGGCCAAACGAAAAGGGACAAAAGGACAAACAACGATCTACAAACATAAATCTAAAGATCGAGTAACACGAACCCCACTAAAAATCGGGGGTTAAACCCAGATGCTCCGGAAGGTTAAGGAGTTCCTGCTCTACGATTGGCACCAATCGTGTTCACCGGCGATTAATCCGTTGAATTGATTAATACTGACATGATCCCACACAGGATGTTCTTAAATGTTATTGTATCGCCAATGATAACAAGATACAACAAACTTATAATTTTAATCTGTAATTAGATTGCGAAACGCCAATCTATTTATATCCGTTTATTTTTAAATTAAGCATCTGTCACTGTGCCAGTTTAATTCTACGATTCATGACTGGGGTTTATATTGCATTTACCAGTCTGTAAAGCGTGCGATTAAAATTCGTTGTTTTACACACATTTAATACTTGTTTTAATTTACAATAATATTAGACACCTTTTTCCCCAACACCATAACATTTCACCTATTAGAAGACCATCAAAATAATCCAAGGAACAAAGTTACATTTCAACATGAAACAACTAAACAGAGAATAATAAAAGGCAAAGTGAAATTGATGTCTATTAACATAAATGGCATAAAAGCCAAAAAAACACCAACTATCATCTTTCCTTGAAGTAGAAAATCCTGATATCATAGCAATTCAAGAAACAAAAGTCGACAAGTCCATACTATTGCCAAGCAACCTGAACTTCGATGTATATAGAAATGATAGAACCCTTCATGGTGGTAGAGTTATTCTTCTTGTAAATAAAACTTTCAACGCTATGCCCTTGTGCATATTGGAAAATGGTTCTGAGTAAGTTTTGGCCAAAAGTCAACGAATCATCACACTATTGTGGCTGTTGGTACAATGATCCAGAAAACACAGTAGATCATATTCAACTTTTAAGAGAACAACTAGATAAAATAACCGACCAATCCGCAAGCAACAAAACTAGTCATATCCACCTGTTGGGAGACTTCAACTACCCTAGACTGGTCGTCAAAATGTGATAAAGATGGTAAAACCGACCATCATATGGAACAACTAATAGATTTTTTAATAAGAGGAGATAACACCCTAGATCTTGTTCTTTCAACCATGCCAGGACAAATTCACGACATGCATTCACCAGATCAATTAAGTGATCACGAAGTAGTTGCATGTTCTCTATCTGTATATATCAAACCAACGAAGACACCCAGAAGGAAATATTTATATACCATTATACAGAAAAGATTCCTGATACCTGCTAATCTGGGTCACGGGTCACGTAATCTGGGTCACGGGTCACTGTGAGTAGCATGTGTAGTCTATTTTTATCTTGGACAATAGTTTATAAATATAGAATCTTGACAATGTAAAGGAAAGATGCTATGTTATATTTATTCATTTGTTTGATTCTGGAGGAGGAGGAGGAGGAGGAGGAGGTTTGAAATTAAAACACAGGACCGGACTTTAAACAGAAATAATAATCCAGGATTATTTGAATATAAAAAAAATGTCAACAACAAATTATCGATACGTCGAGTATGGATACCACGTATATTTGAAGTTATTATATGGACAAACGACAACCCAATTTCCGGAAACTTAATGTCAGCAACATAATAGTTTTTTTATTAAAAAAAAAAATCCAGGACCCCTGTGTCCATGAATTTTTTTTTTTTAAGTTAAATAATATGAAATATTGACATCCACACTTGCCTTTTTGACAGCACATTTCTGTGTCCACACTTGCCCTCAGGCAACACTTGTTCTATATAATAAAGGAAACTATGACAAAATGAGGGAAGAGACAAAAAGATTCTGCAAAGAGAAATACTTTAATGGCAATAAAACCTCCAGAGATGTTGAAGAAAATTGGAAGCTGATAAAGTCCTTCATATTACAGACTATCGAAGAAAATGTTCCATCAAAAATCAGTAGACCTAGAAAATCTTTACCTTGGATTACTCACCAAATTAGAAGTATAATTAGAAAAAGAAATAAAATACATAAGAGAATCAAGGAGACCGGAAGTCAGAGTCCAAATGGCAGGAACTACGAAAAACCATAGCAACGCCCACAACAAATATGTAGAAAACATGATAGGAGACATCAAAGAAAATAGTAAACCTTTTTGGAAATACACCAATACACAAAAGAAAGACTCTCAGAGTATTCCTCCATTGAAAAATATAAATGGCAAAACAGTTGAAAATGATCTAGGTAAAGCAGAAGCCCTGAATGATCACTTCAGCAGTGTGTTCACAAAAAACGTCATCTGATAAGGTACCTCTACTACAACAAAAGTATCAAAAAAATGAGTAACATACATGTAACTGAAGAAGGAGTGAAGAAATTACTACAAGGCTTAAATACATCAAAAGCTTGTGGTCCAGATGAAATTAGCCCAAAAATCCTGAAAGAACTATCTCATGAACTAACACCAATAATCTAACATCTATTTCAACAATCTCTAAATACCAGCTCCATACCTTAAGAGTGGACTACTGCAAACATCTGCCCACTATATAAGAAAGCTGATCGATCCATTCCAGCCAACTATCGTTGGGTGTCACTTACTTGTATATTATGTAAGTTGATTTAACATATTGTATGCTCCAACATCATGAGTCATTTAGATAACCAGATGTAACATCATAACCTACAGGCAACATGCTTTTAGAAAACACCACAGATGCGAGACACAACTATGCAATGTTATTCACGACTGGGCTAAGAACATCGACTATGGGAAACAAGCAGACATATTTATCATTGACTTCGAAAAGGCCTTCGACAATGTGCCTCATGGACTTCTAAAATCTAAACTCAACAGTTATGGTATTTCCGGAAACACTTTATGTTGGATTAATGCTTTCCTATGTCACCGTAAGCAATGCGTTGTAGTGAATGGATCTAAATCTGGATGGTCCGACGTAAAATCAGGTGTACCTCAAGGCACTGTACTGGGTCCTGTGTTATTCAGCCTTCACATCAATGATATACTTCATGATATAGAATCCAATATACGACTCTTTGCTGATGACTGTTTATGTTATAGAGTAATAGATACAATCGAAGACTGCGAGAAGCTTCAAACAGACATAAATAAGCTTGGAGAATTGGCCAGGAAATGGGGTATCCGATTCCAGCCTGTTAAATGTAATATGATGAAACTGACTCGTAAAAGAAAACACCATATTGACTACAATTACAAACTTGAAGGAGCCAAACTAGAGTTTCTTAATAACATCAAGTACCTAGGAGTCAGCATATCATCAGACCTTAGATGGGAGAAACATGTAATTGAATGTACATCTAAAGCTAATAGAGTACTAGGTTTACTTAGAAGAAACCTGCACTTTTGTAGTAAAGAAGTGAAAGAAACAGCTTACCTCAGTTTTGTTCGACCAATATTAGAATATGCAGGCACAGTATGGTATCCACACTGTATTTATCTGGAAGAACAACTTGAAAAGGTGCAAAAGAGAGCTGCCCGTTTTGTACTAAATAACTATTCATATGAGGAAGGATCTATGTCAGAAATAATGGAAACCTTGCATTGGAAGCCTTTGAAAGAACGCAGACGTGAAAACCGGCTTATTCTATAATGGCCAAGCTAAAATACCAACTACAGATGTAATTCAAAACAACAGAAATAGACACAACCAGCAATTCTACATTCCATACGCCAGAACCGATACTCTCAAATACAGCTTTATACCAAACACCGTCAGAGATTGGAACACCTTAGACCCAACCATAATGGACAAATCTGCAAACTCTGAAACTCTTACTACTTTTTCTGACCTTATCAGATCATTTAGGCTTGATTAAATAATTCAGACACTTGACACATGATCGGTACAAAAATGTCTTTGATGTAGCACCTATAACAATGAAGGTGAATTAGTCAGTCAGAAAACGATACGCGGTGATGATTTGAAATCGCGCACACACACGTCATGCATTAATAAACTGATTTCTTTTTAATTTATATTATAAATTTACACAATATTTACACATTATATTATTTTATTTTGATATTTCTAAATCTACTATTTAATTACGCAATTTATAATACACCTACTACGGAATAACATTAAATTCTATTTATAGACTTGTAAACAATAATACAAGCGATATAGGTCAAGGGTTGACAAACTATAAATAGCAATTCAATTAGATATGCGATGAAAAAATAATATAAAGTTAACTTTATTGCATGACATAGACTTTCAAAGGTTGGCAGGTACATAATACATACTTATTTCGTATAAAATTAAAAAATAAATTACAAAGTAAACAAAATTCTTTTGTAACTGACAAATCAGTTATTGGACGCATTTGTATTTCCGGAATGGGATTGTCTTATATTTTCGTTACCTGGCTACCATATAGTTTGGTGGGGAAATGTTTGGATGGCGATTTATTTCCAGGTACAACGACTTTGAACACATTCTGAAGAAAATAATCGGTGACAATCTAATAATTAGTTTAAATTTAAAATTTAAACATTTTAATGCATATATCCTGCAAGTTACATTCATAAAATAAGTCCACACTGGAAAAACGTGAATTTTTCTTAATTTTTAAAATTAATACAAGATATCTATAAAACAATATTTGTTTTATACGTCTCTGAAACAGCTTTGAAATAATTTGTTTTTTATTTTCACCAATAAAACATTCCTTTATTTGACTTTAAATATAATTTAATCTAATCTTGAGCAAAGTTGATCTTAATCAAGTTACATTTAGTTTCACTGTCTATTATGCATAGCAGTACGTGCAACTGCTTAAAAAGTCATCGAAATAAAAATTTGAATTTACTGGGCCTAAATAGATTGTATATATATCTAAATAAAATCTGAAAAATGTACTTGTCCAAACAAAATTTTGCTGGTCTGGGGCCGGAGGATCGGTGCCCACAGTGAGGACTGCTTAAAAGTATCTGTTTATATTGTTGATGCCGCAATAACTTTAATTAATCATTAACAAAGACTTCAAAGGTAAAATGTATTTTTAGCAATATATATAAAATGAAAAATAAATAAATTATATTATGATATGTGATGTGAGAAAATGTCACTGTCACAACGCCGAAAACACTAGTTCTCCAATACGGAAAACAGTGGTTTTCCAATACCGAAAATACTGCTTCTGCGATACCGACAAAGCTGGTTCTCCGATGCCGACAACGTTGGTTCTCCGATACCAACAACATTGGTTCTCCGATGCCGACGACGCTGGTTCACCAATACCGACAAAGCTGGTTCTCCGATACGGAAAACACTGTTTTTCCAATACCGAAAATACTGGTTCTCCGATACGGAAAATACTGGTTCTCCAATACCGAAAATACTGGTCCTGCGATACCGACAAAGCTGGTTCTCTAAATGACAACGCTGGCTCTCCGATACCAACAACACTGGTTCTCCGATGCATACGACGCTGGTTCACCGATACCGACAAAGCTGGTTCACCGATACCGACGAAGCTGTACTCTATACAACATCTTTTATAAAGATTGTCAGTGACTTGCAACAGGTGAGTGGTTTTCTCCGAATACTCCGGTTTCCTCCCCAAATAAAACTGTCTGACACGATATTTAGCCGATATATTGTAATAAATAATGTGTGTGTTTATACCTGAATAATATATTCTAGGTCTTTGGTCACCGGTGAACTGTCGTCAAGGATGGAGTTGTACAACGTACGTCTTGACAGTTCGAATTCTGGTGGTTGACTGCCGTCTAGATATATCTGTCCCGTCACTTCCGGGATCCCGGGTTGAGGTGTTCCGAATTGTATACTATAATCATTACAATATTGTTGAAAGTGGTTTTAACATCATAACCTCAACTCTCTCTTCCTGAAAGTAACTTAAATACGACTCACCTTATGTTACTCTTTAAATTAATGCGTATATATTTGCAGAGCCAAGGAAGATAAACGATATGACTGAAAAATCCGTAGATCAGGTGACTGGAGTAGTTATCCATGCAGTCTTCTCACTTGCCGACAAAGACATAGAGGACGTTCGACCAGCAGACGACACCAATATCACTGAATCAGAACGGGAAATAGGTCGCTCCAAAGTAATAGAGGCAGTTCAACCAGCAGACGACACGATATTACTGAAACGGAAAATAAGTCACTCCAAGAATGCCTAAGAAGAACTTATTGAAAAAACTTGTGAAGAATAGTCCTGTCCCATTTAAAAAATGTTGTTATTACTGAACCCGAACCGGAAATAAGTCACTCCAAGAATGCCTAAGAAGAACTTATTGAAAAACTTGTGAAGAATAGTCCAGTCCCATTTAAAAAATGTCCCGTAAGTGTAATTGACATAACTGAAGAGGCGGATAGGAACAGTGCACCATGGACACAGAAAAATGTACCATGGAAACAGAAAGTGAGTAATACGGTTGATCATGTGATAAGTGATAATGCAAACAAGACTGAAAATTGTGGATGTGTATCAAAGGGGAGTATGTCGGTAATTGAATGTGAATGTAGCATGTCGTATGATGCGCCTAGATTGATAGGGCGAGAGTGGAAACCACATTCACTACGTATTGGTGACTATTTGTACCAAGATGCTGATATTTTGAAATACGAAGAGTTAATGAATAAACAGAAACAAAACAAAGATACTGTTGAGAAGAAAAATATTCCAGAGATTGAAGACAAAAATGAAGTTAAAACAACAAATACGATTTTATTGGGGAATCAAGTATTAACACAAATGTTACGAAATAGTATACCACCACAATGTAATAAAACGTTATGGGGAAAATGCAGCTACTTCCCCTCCTACAACATTTACTACATGTAGTAATATATATGGGTCACAACCACCACCAATAGTGTATCAAACTGGACTAGTTGATACGAACAATTATCATGATCAAAATAATAGTTCCAAGTCCTCCAACAAGCGGAAACGTCATGAAGATGAATATTATCCCTCTAAACATTCTTCTAATTTGGCAGGACAAAAACACAGACAACGCCATCTATTTGGCAACGAGTGTTCAAACGATATGTCGAATTCGCTACCTGTTGTCTTGCAGATAGGTTTAGCAAACGCGATTCCTTGTGGGTACGAAAATCAGAAATATATATCAGTAACGTTTTCGAATGCTCATAGCAGTGGAAGTGATTTGAATCCTGCCATATGCGTTGCTCACAATAACAACGTCCAAGTTATGCTTCAAAACAACGTCAAAACAACGAATCACAGCAACGTCCAAGTTACGCTTCAAAACAACGTCAACACTACTCTTAACAGCAAAGTCCAAACAACGCTTCCGAAGAACGCCAAAGCAACGTTTCACAACAACGTCCAAACAACGCTTCACAACAACGTCCAAGCTACGCTTCACAACAAAGTCCAAACAACGCTTCCGAAGAACGCCAAAGCAACGTTTCACAACAACGTCCAAACAACGCTTCACAACAACGTCCAAGCTACGCTTCACAACAAAGTCCAAACAAAGCTTCACAACAACGTCCAAACAACGCTTCACAATAACGTCCAAACTACGCTTCACAACAAAGTCCAAACAAAGCTTCACAACAAAGTCCAAACAACGCTTCCGAAGAACGCCAAAGCAACGTTTCACAACAACGTCCAAACAACGCTTCACAATAACGTCCAAACTACGCTTCACAACAAAGTCCAAACAACGCTTTAGAACAAAGTCCAAACTACGCTTCACAACAACACTGGCACCGCATTGCCAAGCAATACAATAACATCGCAAATTTAAGTATCTTTGAGCAAGGAACAAAAATTAACATCGCAAAATAGATATCAAGTAGTAGTTATATCAACAAATGTGTATATTCAACCAGAGTTCAATTCAGTAGCTTCAGTAGTAAAAGAGCATTACGAGAGGGTGGCGAGGGAATTTCATAAATGGCCATTCTGATCAAAATACGACAATTATTCATGAAAATCAGAAAGTAGATGCAAGTCCGCAAGGTATAGCCGTAGATAAACACAGTGTACCGACAACACAATGCTCGTCTTGCGACCTCGTGTGAGGTCAAAGGTGAACCCAATGTCACAAAGACATTTACTAGTACTTCAGGAGTAGATCAGGCTATAGCATCGTCGACCTTATCGAATTCGTCTGTATATCAAAACAACGAACAAACATTTATCGTTAGCCTACTTGGAGGAGAGCAGAATCCGAGATCTTTATTAAAGAAGTTTTTGAATTCAAAACGTAACACAACATCTCTTCTACCAGAATCATTAGTATCAGATGAAACTCCATTTTCAAACACTGTAAACTCAAGTGTTTTGCCTTGTTCAAATTGTGTAGGAAATTTTTAAGCCCATCTTGTTCTGCCCAATCTATGCTTCCTATTTTAACTTGTGTCTCGAATGTACAGGTAACACAAGAAACACCGCGCCCACCTACCGTTAATTCAACATCTGTCCCACTATCAAGTAAAAGGCCGCTAGTAGCGTCATTTTTGTCGTCATCGGTGACCTGTAATAAAACCGGTAATAGGATTGAAGTGCTTTCAAATAATGCAATAACATCGACAGAAACAAAAAGTAAAGGTAATTCGGCGATGCCAACGAGTCTAATAAGGTCGTTTTCGGTAAACCGTATTCCCGCTCAAACGAAGGCGAATTATATTCCCAAAGGACAATATGATGTTGCTGCCTCAGGACAACAGACAAGTGATATCCAAACTAAACCCGAAAATAATGAAGAATTTATCAGGATGTACTGATGACAGTGAAACAGAGAGTGACGAAGAATCTAAAGCTAAACAATCCGAAAGTCTATTCGAACCAGGGGCGGATCCAGGATTTCAAGTTAAGGGGGACGCATTTAAAAAATCGTGCCGAGCGGAGGAAGGAGCGAAAATGTTTGGGGTATTTCGTATGAAAAATCACGATTTTACGCAAAATTTTTTTTTTTTTCTCCAATTTTAGGATCCTCCCCTGCGAACAGACCAACATAAATGCCCCACAAAGTGAAAGTTATATGCCAAGCTATGCAACATATGAAAGCCTGGTAGAAAAAACGATCGCAGTTTGAAAGAAAAAGTGCGAAGACAACAGTTGGAAATACATCATCTACAATGGATCCTGGATTCAAAATAAATATTAGTTAGCAAATGTTCCTTTAAAAATTGAAGATCATGGAAGTGTCTTTCAGTGCTAATTTAGTTTGGATTTATTGCTCCTAAATAAAAACTTTAAATTATTTGGTTTTCCAATCTTTCGATTTTGAGTGTACCCGATGAAGATTATTCCAGAAACGCGCCGTTCGCTCTATATTTGATATCTACGTTTTTGATAGTGGTATTTGTTTTAATGGTGAATCATATTAAAGTTCAGATTGCAAATTTGAATGAGATGAGTGAGTGAGCGATTGTTGCGAGTGAGTGAGTGAACGATTGTTGCGAGTGAGTGAGCGAGCGATTGTTACTTCACGCCAAATAAGCAAATGTTCAGCTACATCATGGCGAAAGCAAGTTACATTCAATGAGAGAATAGTAATGTCTGCTTTTTACCAGACCAACACCCTTGGTTGGTATTTTACTGTACTAGCTCACTGAAACAACAACCTGCAGGTAGACATATCTCTTTACACATTATCCTGATTCCGCGCAAATTAGCCATATGTCTTTCTCCTTAATGATGCGTGCTTAGCGAAGAAGAATTAAATACTAATTGTACAGTCTTAGATTTTACCAGACCGGGGCTCGAAGCCACGATCTCCAGCATTCGCGTCGAGCGTTCTACCAATTATACCACCAATGCCGTTTGAACGATGTGTGTTTGGTTAAAGACATAATATTTTTTCTTAACTTTACTGAGTAAAAAGAGTTTGAAGATACTAGAATCAGCTAAATCAAAATCCTTATATCGCAGAAGAACAGACAACACAATGGCCAAACGAAAAAGGACAAAACACGATCTACAAACTGGGTTGAACTCAGGTACTCAGGAAGGGTAAGCAGTTCCTGATCCACTTGTGGCAAAACTGATAATAGAGTTAAATTTCGGCTTACCTCATGCATCCATTTAGTGGATGAAATCTTTAGCTATGTTTTTGCTAAAAAGAACAAGGCTTTAAATTGAATTGTCAAAAAGTGATCACTTAGAAGTACTTAGAAAGTGATAATGTAGTATTCTACAAAATCAGAGATAATATATTACAATGTCATCAGGTGATATACTACAATGCCATCAGGTTATACCGGTATACTACAATGTCATCAGATAATATATTACAATGTAATCAGTTTATATACTACAATGTCATCAGGTTATATACTACAATGTCATCAACTCATATACTACAATGCTAACAGGTTATATACTACAATATCATCAGGTGATATACTACAATGTCATCAGGTGATGTACTACAATGTCATCAGGTTATATACTACAATGTAATCAGGTTATATATGACAATGTAAGCAGGTTACATATGACAATGTCATCAGGTTATATACTACAATGTCATCACATAATATATTACAATGTAAAAAGGTTATATACTACAATGTCATCAGGTTATATA